>JAFBJQ010001055.1:0-42095 GCA_016785345.1 Trinectes maculatus
TCTTAAAGAGACATATCGACTTACGAATTGCGATGACAAAGACTATGGCTCGGAATCAGAATGCTCGTGATATCGGTCAACAGACTAAGACACACTGGCACAAGACAAAGGGAAACACAGACTATTTAACAAACTGAAGGAGGGGAAACAGGTGGAAACAATCAAGGTGGTGATGACAATCAGGACAATGGGAAACACCTGAAGGGAAGTGGGAAGCGACCTAACGTAAGGAGGGTAGGGTTTCAAAATAAAACAGGAAATAATACCAACACAGAAACAAGACATGACAGTGAAGACGCAACGTTGCCTGCTACAGTTTTTTTTTGTCATTCCGAAATGTTGTTTCACAAATTGATTTATCCTCCATTAGCTCGAAAATGAAACTGGAAAAAAAATGAAAAGATAATAAACGAGCAGCTTATTGTTTCCTATCAACTGTGAAGGAAAACAAAAGTGGCACAGCCTGTCGAAAATGAAACATAACAGTGCAACGTTACATCTCGACCGGACGCAGACACTGTTACACGTCAGCTGCTACATTTGTTTCAAAATTCCTCATTCACAATGGTATGTGACAAAAACCAGGAAGACGGGCAATCAAGCGCACCCAAACAATAAGCAGCATATTTTTACTATGTGTAGACGTCGATGATGTAAGAAATATCCGCCTTGTCCTTGCGTCAGTATTCCTGTGAGCCGGAGTCTGCGGCAGCGAGATCCGGTGGAGGAAACGCACTAAGGCCACGTCTCAGGATATAGAGAAGGACAGGACAGGAAGTTCGGATGCTTACATAACAGCCTTATTGAAGGGATCGGTATTTGACATGTCACATACCAGTCTCTGCCATCACAGCCTCCCACTTTAACCCCCGTCCACAACCCTTGCCCCCAATGGATCAGGTTGGCCAGGTCTCAGCGAGGGCACATTTCTGCCTCCAGTGTGGTTTGCTGCCTGACTACTACAGTATGTTTGTCCCACGGGGACATTAGACTTGAATAACCAGACCAATGGTATGTAAACTGATTTGTCTCAGGATAAATATTTAGATGTCTCCTCACTAGCCCTTTTCCCCTCTCTGAATTAAGCCCAACAGGTAGTGTTGTCTTTAAACTTTATCGCCCTCAGAGGTCCGGTTCCCGTGGGCTCTCCTGGCCCTGATCAAATGAAAAGGGTTGCCTATAAGCGTGGGCTATAAGGAGGGTTATTAAAGAGCTTCCTGTGAGAGGGAGAAACCCCGGTGTCTCAGGGTTCTCTTGGCCAACGGTAGCAGCAGCCTCTCCGACCCTGCACGGCTGTATTTATAGAGCGCTGTGGATGAGTCATTTGGCTAAGTGCCCACCGTGCTTGATTTACGATACCCCAGACCATCCCCTCCCCAGTTCACCCCACACACCCCCCTTTGCTCCAGCACCGGCTCCCACCCCACCCCTCACACCGCTTCCCTCAGAGACAAGCAGAAACACACCATCTTGCCCTCGGCTTGCCGTCTCACTCAGCTGCAACTCTCTTCCGCTCTCTTCCCTCGTGTTTGTTGTAGAAACAGTGCTTCCTGTGCTCTTCCAGCTCCTCTGACAGAAGCACATGAGGAGGAGAGGTTCCCCGAGAGCCAGACAGAACAGCCTCAGCCGGACCTCGCCTAGGTGCCGCCGACCGCCGTCACGTTGACCTAAATTTGCCTCGGCAGAAAAATGAAGTTTTAAGCGACAGAGTTATATGAGGTGGAGGAGAGACAAGGGGAGGAGGGGTGGGAGCTGGGAGGACAGTAGAGAGGGAAGTGGTGAGTGTTTTAGCAGAAGCAGGAGGAGATAAACCTGTACAGACAGAGAGCAGATGAAGAGGTGGCACTCGGGGGCCGGCGGTCAGCAGCGACACTGTGGCTTTTGCTCTATCACCCTTCAGCAGAGAAGGGGGAACCTTTTCCTCTGCACCACATGGATTATAACTCCAACTCAGGTCGGTGTCTTTACAAATGCGTCCTTAATACTGAGCCCAACATGTTGCTTGGGGTGTTTCGTTATTATGATCGTGATATTTTGTACTCAGTTTTGGTCACAACTGCAGGGTGAAGTAAAAGGACTTTAGATGACTTTAAAACTCGAGGAAAAAAGTGACCCCTTCGCTCTGTGAGAAAGTGTCTCTTCCATATTAAGCTGTTCATCATGTAAACAGATGTTTTAGAAGTTATACTTTATAGCTTGATCTTATTGCAGCTGTGATTTTAGATGTTTTTTAATTTATGATGGTTGCATTCCTGATCTTCCTGTGGGGACATCACTGCATCTTCCTCAGTATTCGTCCACCACACCAACATCTAACGACGTGTATTGATTGTGAAATACTTGAAATGTCACTTCTTTCAAACTTTAGAATTTGCTATATTTTGGTGCTATCAAAGGTGCTGTCGTAACAAAAGCAGGACAGTAATCAATCTATTGGAGCTTATCTTTGGGAGGATTGCAAAGATGAAACCTACAGATTAATCCTGAATATGATGGTTTTTGAATGTGACACCTCAACAAATTCAGGTCAAACTCTTGTTGACAAGCTGATTTTAGCAAGTAGCTCAAGACTCGACTGTACTGCTTCAAAGACCTAGTCACATGGGTGCAGACCTGTCCATTTGTAGTCATTCATTAACATGCACAAGATCCTGTTATTAATGCAACTTATTAATGCATAGTACATTGAATGCAACTTGAAAATAAATGTAACTTTACAGGGAGGAAATATATATATATATATATCCTCATTGTTGCTGTTGTTGTTGCATGTGTGGAAAATGTCATTAACCAATGTGATTGCCCAATAGTATTTAATATCAGAGCTATTAAAATAACATGTTTAACAACATGTGCTTTTAAACCACATATCTCATATAAATGCCACCAAGGTGTGTATGCACAGATATGTAGCTTTAAAAATATCTTGCCAGAGGAAGAAAAATCATGCTCAGTAAAAGAGCATTCTCAGAGCTGGATCAAGTTTCACTTTTCTTGGCTGCTTGAGGCAGATAACAGAGGAGAGTCCTGGATTCACAGCTCCCAGCTGCCTGTATATCCGCCCTGGTAAAGATATTCTCATGAAAACAGGAAGGATTCTTTTCTAGCATTATTTTATAGAGAAAATGATAAATTCATTTTAAAAAATAAAACACAAATAGTTGTTGAGTTTAGCTAAAGATCATTTCGCAAGTGAAAAAGTTGTTTGGTTTGTATCTACAACCACTGGCCAACATCAACGTCAGCAAAAGTCCATCACTGCACACTGGTGCACAGAAAGAGCCAAACTGCCCATCAGTACTTCACTGTCTGTACAACAGCCCTGGCACTGTGGGCCTCTCAGGCATTTAGTCCCACATATGTCTTCACCGTATAGTGGCAAAGCTCCTTTGTATATTGGGTGCACATAAAGTGCGCTCAGTCATATTCCACCACATCCATCACTAGGTGGAAATATAAGTGGTGGCGAAGGGTTGTGCAGGGTGATGATTGATGAATGTCCCATTTATCTCCACTTTCACAGCCTTCACCCCCAAAAGCAATCAAGTTAATTAAAAAAAAGGTTGATTAATGCTATGATGACATGTAACCAGAGTGAATTTGTTTTATAAAATTACCTCAGGTGACAAAAAATCACAAAAAGCCTTTTTCTTAATACAAGGCTGTCAATATTTCATTTCTTCCAATGTATCAGCATATCCAGAGCTCACGCAACCACTGTTTCACTCTGGATTGTACATCCTCCTTTGCTGTCAGTTCTCTTTTGTTCACACCGGGACAAAAAGAGCCAGCAAGCTGCTTCCATTAGTCACAATAAAGCTGAAGTCAGGTTTCTATAACCCTGCCTGAGAGGTTCAAAGGGCTCCCCCAAGGGCCAGACTGACACAACCTGCCAATTTTGGCTGTGGGGTGTGCAGGTGTGCATCTGGCCCGAAACCCTCATCAGCGCTGAAAGGTGATATTAGAAGGTATTAGTCGAGGAGCAACAGACACTTTGTCAACTCCACTCTTTGTTTCAATCCCTGGCGTGGATAAAGGGAGGTTCCCTCCCATCTACAAATGCCAGGGTGTTTGTACATTAATTCTTACATAACTTCCATTGTTGAACACTTTCTTCATACTCATTTAGATTTAAATACCATGTTAATACAGAGGTACACAAATTATACACACATAAACGTATATATATGTATATATATATATATATATATATATATTCCCATGTCTAAATCAGAACAAATGTCAATGTTGGTTAAGCATCATGGGAGAAAGTTTAATGTGGGTTGCAGGCTGTACACCAAGTATGAATGCATGGAATGCAGGCTTACACATTTACAGTGTCACGGCCATGAGTGCATGATACACTTGCCATATTGGTGATCTGTCATATGGAGATATGCTTACATGGCTCTATGTATGCCTAGATGTTTTGCACAGACTGAATGCATGCACACAAACTGCCGACAGACAGCGTAACTGAATGTTAAAGACGTGAAACTTATATTATTACCTGACAATGTGGTAATGATGGCTGCAGCTAAAAGAGATTTTTCCCCTTGGATCTGTGTGTATTGCACCTTTTTAGAGGCTTCCTCTAAAGTATCAGTCTGCTTGTGTGACTGATGTTGTGTTGCAGTGACAGCAGCTGCCAGCCCTCACCAAAACTTAACACTCGTAACAGTTTAATGGGATATTAATCCCTAAGTCAATAGTCGCAGAGGTTGTTAGCCGCCGAGATGGTTCACTCGTAAGGTTTTTGGTATTTTAACGAACCTCAAAGTATTCCTGTTTATCGTTTAAACATGCTTGGAATTAGTTCTGAATGAATCCCACATCGTCCTGCAAGTCACCACAGACATAGATGGGTTACACAGGATGTTTGTGGTTACGTGCCAGTCGCTGAGCGCTTACACGAATGCCGTTTGTGATTTAGACTTACAATTGTCACTTCTGATTTTAGTCACCGTAAAACCAAAGTCAAAACATCATGCTGTTTATTTTCATTTTCATTTTTATTAAGTTTGCAGCTCTTTGTATAAATGTACAATCACAAATGGGATAAGCGCCCTGCAAACATTTTTCAAAGCAAAACTTGTTAATTTATGTTCATTACTACTAACACGATGTATCCTTCTATAATTTCATTAGCATAAAAAGAATATGACTGGATTATTGCAAACATCCCCAGCACCTCAATACTGTGCCTCTTAGTCGTAATTGTAATATCAGATCATTTTCCAGCACTCACATGGGACTGTAAGTTAAGTGAGAGCCATGTTTCTTTATCCTAAAATTGTAATCTATCCCTCTTACATAATAGTATATTTACAGCAGCCTTGGCAGGACATAGAGGCATGGCTCTTTATTTAGTTGGCATGAAATCAGAATTAAGACACTTGGCTCCCTGACAGCCCCTCTGTGACCCGCCTGAACGGACTGACCTGATATTACACCGACTGTCCCCCTGATCACTGAGTAAAACTATGCTCCTCTGTTATTCTCAGCCAGTGCAATTCACGTCCTGTGCGGGAGCACAGGGGCCAATATGCCTCGACTCAAATGCCTGTTTTTGACTTTTGGAAATAATATTTAAATATAAAAAGCATTGCCTCATCACTCTGACTTCCAGCATTAAGGTAGCTGCCCTTGTTCAAGGTATCATGTTTGACTCTTCGCACTAAAGCGAGGTTGATGTGGCCATTATTCTCCATCTTTTGGTGCCATGATTACCTTCTTCCCTATGGGCGCCTGTAGACGGACAATAGAGCCGAGCAATGCTTGTCCCCTTTGACCTGCCCCCCTCTTATTCACTGTGTAACTCAGGCAACATCAGATGGTAATGGATAGCCACAGGACCTCTATGGGGTCTGTGTTCTCTACCAGACAATGTCTTTGGGGACTCAGGTGGAGACTAATGTTGTGGTGTCTGCCTTCAGATCTTGTCTATTGACAGGAAAGGACCACCGTGACACCAGGAAGAAAATGAGCTATCAGTGCCTCACTGGGGGTCAGGTGAAACAGGAATCCCATCATAGTTAAGATGGGAAGATATAAAGGACCTGCAGAAAAAGAGGAAAGAGTCAGAATGGTACAAGCTGGAAAGAGGGTTGATACCAATGTGATCATTTGGTCTTTTGAAATGTTAACATGATTATGATTATTCATAATATGAGGATGGTACAAACATAAACATACAAACATATAGAACAGAGTCAGTGTGAGAAAACTCTTTACATTTACAGTGACATACAGGTTATAATTGAGAAAAGCTGCAAACCAGTTTGTTTCAGAAGCTGTAAACAAACCATTTACTTATTTATCATTACTTTTTAAAGCTTTGTAGAGCCCTTTTGTTTTATAGTTGATGAAAGCTTGAATCGCTTGAATATATATAAATATATTATATTAATACAACAGCCAGATTTACTGATATTCAATTAAGCGAATAACATACATAACAAAATACACTTAAAAATGTCAATAACGCAAAGTAGCAGTAATCAAGCAGTCAATCGTACTTAAACATTGGCTACATTGTTATAGTAAGGCTTATTTGAGTTGTCATTCCAAAGGTTGGAATTATTACATTATTCTGCTCTTTGTGTTTGCAGATGTTAGAGAAGCAGTGCAGTGTGAATGGGAGAGTCCATGTTTGCTTGTGGGGTCATGCCCTGTGTCAAACCAGTGACCTTTTCAAACCTAAGCGTTAAAAGAGATCTGCCTATTGTTCCCACTACAGTGCTTTAGAGAAGTATGCGTGCGTGTGTGTGTGTGCATGCACGCACTCGCTCCCCCAACCCCCTCCTCAAACCTCACCTCCCTCCCCTCCTTCTTTTCCCTTTCTCTTTCACACCCTCTCAGCTGTGCTCACTCACTCATTCTGAACCAGGCCAAAAACCAGCAGAGCAGCTCCTCCAGTCAGGAACTCCCATCCTCTGGTTAACCCACACAGCCAGGACTTTGTAACCTATTCAGGAAGTCTCTTTTCTGGGTTGCCAGAGACAGGAGTGTGGGGGAGGCATGGAGGTGGTTCACCAGGCGATTCATAGTTTACCACAATATGGACTATCTGATTTATTATCTCCACATCAAGGTAAAAATAATACGTTTGTCATTTCACTACTATTATGAGTCTTTTGTTATCTTTAAATGCAACGTCTATCTATTGCAATAGAATTGACATCGTTCTCAAGACAATCACAGATGTCTTTACGACTGTCTGTTGTGACAGCTGCACTTTAGAGGATTAGATCATCTGGAGGTTACTTATGAATCAAGCAGACATTGTATGTAAGTGTGTCATCACCGGCAGAGACAACAAAAAGGAAGCATGAGGAGTTTTTGTTTCCTCATCATGCTTCTGTAAGAATGAATAAACATTTTTGCACTGTAGCGTTGCTACAGTATGTGAGTGACTTCCTGTTCCGCTGGAGGTATTTATGATGTGTGGACTTCGGAGAAGACTATCATTAGACACAATATTGAATCTCAACTTGCCCCTGCTTGCAAGCAAACAGCAAGACTCTTGCAGACAAGAGAGAGGACTGACATTGATGAAGTCATTTAACCTCTTGTTGCACACACACAGGCGCGCACACAGACACACACACGCAGTGGGAGAACCGTGACATACTTTTGTCATTTAAAGCTAAACAAGGTAGTTACATACAGTGTCTGCATTGTTTTCTGGGCCAGCAGCAGCTGCTTCCTCCACTTGGCAGGACGCACCACCAGTGGAAGAACTTTCACAGTCTCCCACTTCTGAGCGTGCAGAATCATTTGTCACCAGGATTGGGGAGTAACGGATTACATGTAACGGCATTATGTAATTAAGATACAAAAGAAATGAACTGTAATCCATGACAGTACAGAAACAAAAGTGGAATCAAATTACTGTTATGTTTGATAAAAACAGGGATTACTGGGCTCCTCCCAGTGGCTTGTTGACAACCAAGCAAAATATGATGACTTTCTATCCCTTAGACGCCCTAACTTCCTAAAACTTAGTTCCCTAACTTCCTAACCCTTACACCCCCAATCCCTCTACCCATAATTTCCTAACCCTTAGACCACCTAATCTCTCTACCCCCTAACTTCCTAAACGTGCCTGCTGCTAATGAGATAGAAGTTAATCATGGTGGGAGGATGATTTAATTTGGGGGAAACATAAGTACTGTAGATTAATTATTAATTAATTATATCATTAATTATTAATTAATTGATTAACAGGCCTACAACATTGTGTGTGTATTGTGTGCATATAGCATATGTGTGGGTGTGGGGGACCCCTGCCCCTGGGCCCCAAGCACAGTTGTTCTACCTCTGCTTCAACCCTATGACTTCCTGACCCTTAGACCCCTCACCCCTAACCTCCTAACACTTGGACCCTCTAACTCCCCCACCTTCCAGCTTCCTAGCTCCCTTGCCCCTACACCCCTAACTCTCTAACGCTTAGATCTTCTAACTCTTCCACCCCCTAACTAACTAGCCTTTACACCCCCAATCCCTCAACCCCCTCGCCCCCTTGCCCCTACACCCTCTAATCCCTCAACCCCCTCGCCCCCTAACCTTTACACCCCCTAATCCCTCAACCCCCTCGCCCCCTAACCCTTACAACCCCTAATTACCCCACTGCCCAGCTTCCTAGCTCCCCCACCCCTAACTTTCTAAATTTTATATTCCCTAACTTCCTAAACCCTCCGCCCATCATCCTAATCCATAGACCATAGTCCTTCTACCACCTAACTCTCTAAACCTAATCTCTTTACCCCATCCCTAATACTGAAACCCCCTAATTTACTAACATGTATTACTCTCTAAATTCTTAATCTTTCCATCCACTAACCCCCTTCTTACTCTTAAAACCATACCTTTATAACCATTGCACCCCCAAACCCACCCTTTTCTCCAGGCCCCAAGAGCAAGGTCTGGGCTCATGGCTAGAACTTTCTAGCCTTAAACTTTGCCCAAGCTCCTTTGACTGGGGTCTGGAGTATTTCTTTTGAACAAGGACCCACAGCAGGGCTCTGGAACATTGCATTCCAGCCCAGCCCAGCCCAGCCAGGGTCACTTCCCAAGGATGAGGAAATCCTCTTCCTTGGGAGATGGAGTCTGGTTCTCGACCTGGCTCCTACAGCCATCAAGCTGCAAAGTGTTGGACGGCAGCTCAGCTTGGGCTTTTATAGCATGTAGGGGTAGGCGGGGATTTTGTGCTGGTGTTTCATTGGTCAGATTTTGATTGCAATGCATTACTGGAAGGAGATATTGTTCAAACCATGACTGAGTAGGGTCTGTATTGGACTGACATGACTGAGAATGGTTCCATAGATATTAACAAGGAAAAAAACATTTAGGAAATTAAGCTACAGTTACCTACACATTATAGCTGATTTGGGTCATATTAGTTTCAAGGTGTATTTTTTCAAATTTAGTCAATCACATTTCCAACTCAACTTTGGTCTATGGTAATGAATTTTTGCACATATTCTGCAACTTTGCATCCAATCTGCTTCCTGTTCATGTGGTGTGCATGCACATTACACTTCAAAGAAATAGGCAATAATCTATTAATTACTATAAATACAACGTATTGAATCAGTGGTAAAAGATTAATCTGCACTTTATTAAAACAAATGAAATCACATCACTACATACACGTGTGGATTCACTCCCAGGGGCACAGGACAGAGGGAAGTGCATCAGGGCTGCAGGTATTTGAGCAATTACAGCACAGTAGGATCCTTTGTTGTCTCCCACCTGTTTTCAGTCATCAATTAAAGTCTAGTCTGCAGCTGGGTTTGGCCACTTATTAAGGCCAGTGGTAACAGCTGGAATGAACAGTAGTGGCTGTTTGAATTCAGCTCAACTCTATAAATATTGGGAGAGCTATTACTGAGAGGTTGTCTGTTATGTTAAACAGATTAGGACCCCAAAGCGAAGACAGAGATGAGACCAAGGTTTTCTATTGCTGAAAAGTCTTTACTTGTCTGTGACCCAAAAATCAAAGTATCAACACAAAAATCCACAGCTGTCGATTGTAGTTCTCAGGCCAGAGCCTATTGTCAAACAATTCCAGCCGTACTCACGGCAGCAGTGACGCAGGCACCAGGAACTGCAGGAAAGGAAACTCAGGTAAGGCCAAGGAAAAATAAAATACAAAAAACACACAAGAGGAAGAGTGGTTAGATACTGAGTGAGACGGAATCACCTGGCAAGAAGTGGAGTTGATTGGATGGAATGCAGAACAGGTGTGCCTGGTCAGCTGCTGCCAAGAACCCAGACACGCCTTCAGCCACACACACATACACAGACAAAACAGAAAAGGAGGGGAAGAGAACAAAAACAGAACAACAAAACAAAATACCCGATCCTAACACAATAAACCAAAAACCCAGATTCTCACATTGTCAGCAATGTTGCCTTTGTTAGAGTATATGCAATTAGCTAAACAGAGATATAACAGATATTAATATGCATTATGCAATAAAATATTATCGATGCAGATAATATAATATTATTCAGTGTCATAACCAGCTTTGAGTTCATGCATAATAACTCACTTCTTTGTGGGTATTTCTGTAACACGGTGCAGCTGGAGTGCAATAGCTTGCCATTGTAATATATTCTCCACTGCAGAAAATATTACCAGTGATATAGTGATTTACATCTGAAAAGTGAAAGAGAATATTTTTCTTTTATTTTCCTGAACTTTCTTTTCTGTTTGAAGTTTAAGTCTGACTGTGAATACAGGGATCTCGAGCTGTGCGCCTTCTTGAACACAAGCTGTGCACCGAGGTGCCAGCCTGCGTGTCTCTGTACAACTATTGTTCACCACTGAGTTTATAAAAGTTTGGAGCGGTGTGCTGGAGCGTGGTGAATCAGGGGGATTGCAACAGCTGCCACGGTTGTCTCTTCAGGTACAGCCGTGCTATGAGTGAAGAACTCCTGGTAGGATTGGTCTCATTTAAGAGGGGATGATTGAGGGCTTCCTTTGAGACACAGTGCCAGTCAGTCCATATGTAGCCTCAGAATTGTGTGGTGTAGAATAATACTTGAGGGCAGCTTAACCGCAGCTGGTAAAGAATCTGTCAAGAGTTGCCTCCAGTCATTTCAACTTGTAGACAGACGGAGAAGACTTAACCCCACAGGTGACGAGATGATATTTCAGCTTAATGTTTTTGTCTTGACGGGTTTGAAGGCTGCAGTCAGGGGAACGAAAAGCTAATATTTATTCTTCTCAGGGACGTGGCTTTAGTTTTCTCTGATCGTCCATTTATTTATGATATCATAATATTATGTCAATCACTGTTTGACTGATTGACCATAACATGTGAAAGCATTTTCCTACTTCTATCCCTGCTATACCTTTGTTGCATGACAGACGAAATGGCAATGAACAAAACATTCATACTATAAATAAAACCGACAGGGGCCCCAGAAGTGTTTTGAAATGTGTTCCTCAGTCAGGGAGAAATCTAAGGTACTGCTCTCCCGGTGCTGTTTCAGAGGTTCGGTTTTTTTTTTCGTTCAGGAATCTGTACTTGAGCTAAGTGTGTTTGACATCTCACCCATCTCTATAAAGCAGGAGACTAAACTAGCCAGCGTGGATGAAAAGCGAGCATCAACAGGAAACGGCAGGAGGAACAGGAGTGTGTTGTAATGGCCGTGGTATGCTGAATAATCCTGTTGCATGCTTGTTTAACAGATTCACAGACATTTCCAAAAGGAAATGCTCTCTGTCCATGCAAGTAATGGACAGAGGAGCTGTGGGCTAAAAGCCGAAAAAGAAATCACTCATGAGGACACGAGGGAATCACAATTAATTTACATATGACAATCAACATGAACATTACTCAGATTGCAACAGATAGATCCACTTCAGTTTTCAACCAAGAAAATCTGATTGATCAGAATTTAGTAACATGACATGACCAAAGAAGCAAAATACAGGGGGTGCTCGAGTTACGTCGGAGATCCGTTCCTGAGGCGCGCTGAGAGACAGAGAGAGCCGGCACCAACTCGTTCCCGTGTGAAGTCTGTACGTATTTACGGGGCAAACCGCTTAAGCCGAAACAAGGAAGTTCACGGGAGATGTGTCGTAACCACGAAAACGATGTAATTCGCAACCGACGTAACTCGAGGACCCCCTGTATGCTTATTTTGTCTTGATACAAGAAAGAATGACTGTAGTTTTTGCTTTGAGACCAGGCAAACCAGGTCCGTGACTTGTCATTTTGCAGTATGTATCAGAATATTCACTCAGCGGGTTTTGAAAAATACACATTGAATGAATAGAATCTAAAACCAAATGCACAAAGTGTGTTTGTGCAATGAGCCCAATAAATCACAGCAAAAATAGCTTGCACCTGCTGTGACATGGTAACCTAAGATGGTAGTTGTGGCTAAGGAGCAGCTTCCTTAATTAACACAAACCTCTCACCATCATTTTTGTATTTCTTATTTCCTTTTCTGTCTATTCAAATGCACGTTTTTTAATTATTCATGGTACTTTTTTGTTTGTTTGTCTATGACCATAGTATAAGTATGCACTTATAGGAAATAAGGAAATTGCACCCGTTTGTGATGTATATATTTGCCCTCAATGATTGCTCATACCTCAATCATACAATATGACAAATATTAATTTGCCTTATGTTCATCAGGACACATTATCACTGCATGTTGATGCATGCCATCATATCTCTATGCAGCGCAGGAGAAATGTGATTGCACTGCAGGCTAAAGGAAACAGGAAACAGGAAGGAACAGAAATTGATCTGCTACACAGGGTAAAACTATAGGCTGAGACCGAAGAGCTGTGACTGGTGATGAGGATATGACAAGGATCCATAAAACAAGCTCCAGTTATAAACGACTCCTTCGTCTCACACTTCTTTACTGAGGTGTGACATATTCCACATGGGCGGTGTTTGGGTCCATTATTGTCAGAGTTTGCATAATTTGTTTATCCAGGGAGCTTGAAGTGGATAAGCACTAACATAATGAGTGCTGCACAGGGCAAACGCTGGCA
The DNA here is from genome assembly GCA_016785345.1 of Trinectes maculatus. Lineage (NCBI taxonomy): Eukaryota > Metazoa > Chordata > Actinopteri > Pleuronectiformes > Achiridae > Trinectes > Trinectes maculatus. The sequence goes on from JAFBJQ010001055.1 coordinate 13,031, forward strand.
TCTGCCGCCTGCTAATGAGATCTGATCAGACCTGACAGGGAGCATCAATCTCACTGTCAGAATCTGGCAGCCAGTGTCCTGCTCTCTCACCACTCGACCTCTCAGACACACACAAAACACACAGCTATTATCAGACAACTCATTACTTTTATTGTATACAACGTAAGTTGTCATTTTTGGGGGTCAATTCAGTCAAAATGTGCATATAAATACACATTGAAAGCGTAAATCGGTTCAGTTGGTCTGTATTAAAAAACAGTGAAAATCATTTCTTTGTAGTACATATAACATTCTTTTGACCTCAAAGTGGTAAACCTGAGCCTTTATGTTCTATTTTTGTCTATAGATAGGCATCATGTAGACTTCATTGTGGGATACAATCAATGGGTCAAGATCCCTGGTGGTCACAGTCATGAATAATTCAGCCGCTGGGTGACACACGTGTCTGTTAATAGCTCATTTCTCCAACTGGTTGCAGCCCTGAGTAAGGGCACGAGTCAGATGGACCTTTGGACCTCATTGTGCAGACTTTCTTGAATATGGCTTCCAACTTCATGGCCAAATTTCAGGTCTCGCTACCAAAGAAATTCAACAACATACAGGATGATTACAATCTTTCTATTTCCTCTTCCTTTATGTGAACAGGGGGAGACAGAGAGCGGATGACAGCCAACCATGAGACCTATCTTCTTATGGCCAGCACCCAGAATGACATGGAGGATTGGGTGAAGACAATACGAAGGGTCATCTGGGCACCGTTCGGTGGAGGTCAGTATGAACGACTCGATGAAAGTTAGCTGCAGGGAGGATGAGTTTGTCTTTGCTTTCCATCAGGCCTCTGAATCCTAACAGACAAATAGGAAAATCAATGTGTTATTATCAAATAAACAGATTTTACATGTAATAATTATTAGTTGTGATAGTGATTCATAGCTGAACTGTTGTAACTGTTCCCATCAAGTTGTTTCTGACTCTGGTGCTATCATTGTGCTGATTACTGAATCCCCCACTGTGCCGCTGTGGCTTGTTATTGACTGTACTGGCAGACACTGGCCCACATTGTGTGAGAGCGGGGCACAAGCGCGGCATTTGTTAGCGGACAGGCAGTTAAGGCAGCTCTTGGCGACACAGTGAATAGATGTGGCTGAGCCAGCCCCTCTGTTTTCAGCCCAGGGAGTTTGACGTCTATTGCAGTTGACTGCTCTTCAAAAGGACGAGCCATTTGTCAAAGATGCCACAAGAAAGGTGGCTCCACGTTGGAGCGGAGCCCTGGCCTCACACACACACACACACACACACACACACACACACACACACACGTACAAACGCGTAGTCATATGCCAGCCTTTCACATTTGCAGTGGCAGCAGAGACGACCCGAGTTCAGATTAGCTGGACAGTGATTCTGTTTAGTGTGACAGACAGGGAGGGAGCTCCCAACACGAAGCTCCAACCGGGTTTGACCCACAGAGCAGCTTGGAGCATCTAACACTTTGCTGCTATGTTGTGCTGATGCTGAATTAATTGCCGGCCGGTTTGTACACAGACTGGGACAAGAGGGAGACATTAGAGAAATGTGCAGCTGTGGCCTCTCCATCTGGATCTTTGGAGACTTATTTAATGGTAATTACCAGCGTGTTCATCTATAATTTGGGAAAGAGCTGACGTTTAAAATGAAGCACTGGATTCTCTTGTTACTGTTGGTCTAATAAGAAATGGAAAAAAGATGTTTTCCATCTTGAAATTAAAGCCCTGTCGTTCTAACTCTGAGTTTGATGTGTTGTTATATGTCATTCTACATCTTATTATGATCATTTCCAGACTGTTTTGTTGATTGTATTGATCTGTCTAATGATGGTGGTGCAGTGAAATTCACAAATGTCAGAGGTCTTGTGAATAATTGGTTTTCTGCCTCCGTGCGGGTTCACTGTGTTTGAAGTGAACTGAGATCATTTTAAAGTGACATAAATGAGCAGTCCACTCCACTATACATTCTGAATATGTCTTCATTATAAAATGATCTCCATAGAACTATTCAGGCATCCAGCCCCTCCATCTCATCTCCTTCTTATATACATTGCTACAGACATCATTACTCCTGCCTGAGATATAAGCACTGTAACAGTAGATAATGCTGCTGTCGACTTAATGCTGCTTCCAAAGCAGAAGCAGGATGAAGGAAGCAATTAATATCAATACCATCATCTTTATGTCCCAGATACTTGTGGTTGCGGTTCGACCCGGCTCAGTGAGAGAAGCAAACATACACATAAACGCACGCACACTGTTCATAAGCTGGTTCACACATGTGACTCAGGAAAACATTCCTAGACTCATGACCAGAACGTCTGGAGGGATGACCTCGTTTCCATACAGTCACTTTCTCTCATTTGTTCTGGGATGTTTGCTTTATTCAGTAACCGGCTGAGGATACTCATCACTCACGTCTCTGGTGGAGCAAGTTTTGGCTATAATTCCACTCGGATCCATCTAAGATCTCCAAATATTTCTTGGGAATTTTTGGCCGTTTACCGTTTTGTTTGATTTGAGTTGCTTTAAAGACTGGAGTGGAAAAAAAGTGTCCCAGAGGAAAACAGAACAGAACTGTTGATGTCTGAGCTTGTTTTCTAAATGAAAGAGGACTCTCTCCCGGATGGAGATGAAGACAGTTTGACTGACTCGCTGTCAATCGGATGCAGCTTTTTTATTTCTGCATTGGTTTTCGGCTTCCCATCATATCAACAAAAACAGACGCTGGTTCCTGCAAAATGCTCAAATGCAAGCGCTTACAATTCTGCGCCTCTGGCATGTTATCTTTTCACAAACTGATTAATAGGCTATTCTTCAAGAAGCTTGCGAGCTGCATTGATCTGAGAAGGAGTGAGTATGACAACAACTGACTCAGAAAGTGAACCGTTGTTAAGTCTGTGTCTTTGTGTCTGACAACCCTGTATTGATGCATTTGAACGTGTTTGTGCAAGACAATGGGTTTATTTACGCTGTCGCATACTGTGTCGGTGGCTGTCAGAAGGACCGGGGTCCCTGTAAGCTCATCGTGCGGTACCTCGTCGTACCACGTGTGTGTGCGTGTGCAGCTTCTGTCTGTATCAAGAGACCGGAAAAGTATGCTGATCCAAATCTCACAGGAAGGCTGCCTTAATCCCCTCTTGTGTTGCGTCCACATGAGACGGCTGCAAATGGAAATCAGCCCTTTTTTCTTTTCTGTCCGATGGCGACTGGCTCAGACAATAGGCGAGAGGTGCTCAGCAGGAAGTTAGAGATTTGATCAGCAGAGTAAGGCTTTGTGGCTGTAGTCTTTTTGCTTGCTCATGAAACAACATGAAACTCTCAAAAGCATAAACCGCAGGTTTTTGCGACTTATTGATCTTACAGGTCAGTAACTTGCATGTGAAGAGAGAACTACGTTATAAACTGTGTGGTAGAAAATCATTTGTGAAACAATGGAGTCACTGCTTTCATCTGTTTGATAAAGCCACTCCTTCCGCATATATTTATTATTGTCACAATAGGAAAGGCTGTCCTGTAAATAAAAGCTAATATGGGATGAGTACAAAATCTGCACTGTTTTCAATCCTAATGCACCATTAGTAAACATTTGGTCATGTGTCTCAGGGATCTTTGGTCAGAAGTTGGAGGAGACGGTGCGCTACGAACGCCGGTTTGGGAACAAGTTGGCCCCTATGCTGGTAGAGCAGTGTGTGGATTTCATTCGGCAGTGGGGCCTTCAGGAGGAAGGTCTATTCCGGCTGCCTGGACAGGCCAACCTGGTCAAAGAACTGCAGGACGCCTTCGACTGTGGAGAAAAGCCCTCGTTTGATTGGTAAGGAAACATCTGAGCAGTCGGTCTGGCTGAATTTCTTCAGTGCACTTTAACATGATATAGTTGACATGTTTTCAGATTGTTGACACTTCACAAGAGTCATGGGTTTTCCTGTTGGTCTGGTACAAAAGGTTACATAAGTTCACAGACTGACAACTGGCAACACACAAGACTTTGTCACAACCTCACAGGTATAGAAGAGTAAAACCAAGACCAATAGATTTTTGGTTTATCAATTATTACTAAATGACAGAATTTACTTTAACTGGAGCAGAAATAAAAAAAAGCTCCTAAAAAAAATAAACAATTGATTATTGTGGAAAAGAAGTTTAATAGTGAGAATGAGGGGAGATACATACTGTAGCTTACACAGTAATCATCACACTGACCAGTATAAAACCGATGATAAAAAAAAAATTAAATCATTCGTCAGTTAATCTTAACCTGCCACCTACAGGTGACGCAGAGACACAGATAGCTCTTTTGTAATGCAACAACCTTCAGCCGTCTATCACGATGACAGACTTCCTCTCCGCTCCTCCACCCTCTTTCATACCATCCACCACCATCCACCCCAGTCACCATAAATAAAACTTAGATTGGACTGTCAGTATCCAGTCTATACATCAACACCTGTCTACTTGCCAGACACGCTGGATGAAGGATGGCACCCGGAAGTGACACCATGATGTCGGAACAAGAACACGTCTACTCAGCAACATTGTCTTATTATGTCATATCTCTGTGCATATAGCAGACACTATCTTGCCTTTCGACACATCAGCTGAGGTGTTTTTGTCATTGTCCCGTCTTTATCTTTCCATATTTGATTTGTGGTTATGCATAAATTAAAGTGTCATGCATTTGCTCTTTCTGTTATACTTCCCTTTCAATTCAATTTCATGCAGCACTCTCCCAGCAGTATAGATATCATAACCTCACCTCTCTGTCTATAGTAACACGGATGTGCATACAGTAGCCTCCCTGCTGAAGCTCTATCTCAGAGAGCTGCCGGAGCCCGTCATCCCCTTCCACAAGTATGATGAGTTCCTGGCAACTGCCAAGCTCCTTGGAAAGGATGATGAAATGGTAAGAAAGAGTATTCGATATGTCTCTATATCAACCAGTAAAAGTTTGATTTATGTACCCGCTGAAGTTAAAAAAAAGTTTGATGAAAAGTTGGCATTAGAGTGGCTTTATTACAAATATATTTATATTTATAGAAATTAGATTTTTTTTTGCTATACGTATATTTGGTATGGGTATAGGCCCCCACCCCACCCCCCACCCCCCCAGCACCAGGGAAAAATGTTTTTGACTTTTTGCTCTAGATGACAAATAATCAATCTTTTTCGATCTTGCTTCATAAAAATCTTTTAATGAGCCTGATAAAACTGAAATTATATTACCATAAACGTGTCCATCGTCTGCAGGGTGTGAAGGAGCTAAGAAGGCTTGTGGAAAGTCTACCTCCAGTGAACTACAACCTTCTCAAGTACATCTGCAGGTATTGATTGTTTGTGGATAAAATGTCAGGCCTGGTATTAGACAGTGCAACACTAAAGATATTTTCCTGTTTGCCAGGTTTCTAGATGAAGTCCAGTCATATTTTGATGTATTTTTTGTCTATGTGGAGCAAACGTGGTCCGAGTTACGGCGATTTGTTTGTGAAATTTCTTTCTTTTTCCTCCAGCCTCTCTCCACTCTATCTGGGAGGCCCCCCTGGATCCCACCACATACACACACATTGAAAACGGCAAAAAGGCGGGAAAAAACCCACTTTTTTTAAACAAAGATTGTTCAAAAACCGTTTCACATATCACAACAATTCTTTCACACACGTGGAGACGACGGCTGTGTCTCCGTTTGACAGTTTGAACCACATTTCTAGCTGGAGGCATCGCAACGCTACAAGGCCTCAAACTTAAGCCCTTTTTCGGCCTCGTAGCAATTCATTTCTACCTCGCTCGCCCACGCGTTTTTCGCGATTTACGGGAAAACCGTCGCACGCATCGGTAACAAAAGTCATAGCAATCGATTCCCGATAATTCCGGTCGTTCTGATGTAGGTTCTGTAGACGTCGTCTCAACGCTGCAGGACTAGTTACGCGCCGAACTTTTGGCAGAAAAATAAAAATAATAAGTTGAAGAATAAGTATTATGAATAGTAAGAGCTTTGTCCTGCTGTACTTCGTACAGCAGGACCGCTAATTAAATCATTCGTCAGTTAATCTTAACCTGCCACCTACAGGTGACGCAGAGACACAGATAGCTCTTTTGTAATGCAACAACCTTCAGCCGTCTATCACGATGACAGACTTCCTCTCCGCTCCTCCACCCTCTTTCATACCATCCACCACCATCCACCCCAGTCATCATAAATATAACTTAGATTGGACTGTCAGTATCCAGTCTATACATCAACACCTGTCTACTTGCCAGACACGCTGGATGAAGGATGGCACCCGGAAGTAACACCATGATGTCGGAACAAGAACACGTCGACTCAGCAACATTGTCTTATTATGTCATATCTCTGTGCATATAGCAGACACTCTCTTGCCTTTCGACTCATCAGCGGAGGTGTTTTTGTCATTGTCCCATCTTTATCTTTCCATATTTGATTTGTGGTCATGCATTTGCGCTTTCTGTTATACTTCCCTTTCAATTCAATTTCTTGCAGCACTCTCCCAGCAGTATAGATATCATAACCTCACCTCTCTTTCTATAGTAACACGGATGTGCATACAGTAGCCTCCCTGCTGAAGCTCTATCTCAGAGAGCTGCCGGAGCCTGTCATTCCCTTCCACAAGTATGATGAGTTCCTGGCAACTGCCAAGCTCCTTGGAAAGGATGATGAAATGGTAAGAAAGAGTATCCTATATGTCTCTTACACCTATATCAACCAGTAAAAGTTTGATTTATGTAGCCGCTGAAGTTAAAAAAAATGCCCATATAAAACGCAGATTAAAAAAATCTGATCAAGTTTGATGAAATGTTGGCATTAGAGTGGCTTTATTACAAATATATTTAAATAGAAATTCGATTTTTTTTTGCTGTACGTATATTTGGTACTGTATGGGTAGAGCCCCTTTGTTCTAGATGACAAATAATCAATCTTTTTCGATCTTGCTTCATAAAAATCTTTTAATGAGCCTGATAAAACTGAAATTATATTACTGTAAACGTGTCCATCGTCTGCAGGGTGTGAAGGAGCTAAGAAGGCTTGTGGAAAGTCTACCTCCAGTGAACTACAACCTTCTCAAGTACATCTGCAGGTATTGATTGTTTGTGGATAAAATGTCAGGCCTGGTATTAGACAGTGCAACACTAAAGATATTTTCCTGTTTGCCAGGTTTCTAGATGAAGTCCAGTCATATTCAGGAGTGAACAAAATGAGCGTTCAGAACTTGGCCACAGTGTTTGGGCCAAATATCTTGAGGCCAAAGGTCGAGGACCCAGTCGCCATAATGGAAGGTCAGTATTCCGGGCAGTTATATATGTGTTATACGTTCCCTTATTGGAAAACGCTTAAAAAATATAAGAAGAAAATAATAATGATGTATTGTCCCCTGTTGTCAGGTACAGTTTTGGTCCAGCAGCTCATGGCCGTGTTGATTGGTCGTCACGATGTATTATTCCCTCATAACGAGGACAGCTCAGCAGCCCTGGAACTTGTCAACAACAACATTGAACTACCACGGCAACAAGCCACCACAGCTACCTCCGCCATCACCACGGTGTCTCAGAACGCTGAGAACAACAACACGCAGGTGATCCGGCAGTGTGTTTGGGAAGCACCCGAGTCTCCTTTGCACCGCCAACATATAGACAATAGTGGCTCCCCGCGGTCAACAAGCCCACGTAATGGAGTGGTAGGGCGCTTTGACATCACCCGCAGTCCTCCACTGACTGTGAAAAAGAACCCGGCCTTTAGTAAAGGCAGTGGGATTGTTACAAACGGGTCTTTTAGCTCCTCACCTTCTTCAGACCCCAATCAAGAGAAGAGCCAGACTCTGACTGGAGGTGGTAGCTTACCGGTGAGGCGCAGTGGGACCCTTAAAGGTTCGGGCACTAAAATGGGCACCAGTGGTGTCGCAGGTGGGGGCAGCAGTGGAGGCACCGGCACTGGAGTTGTGCGTATGGGCATTTCGGGAAATGATGTGGTCACAGGGAGCCTGAACGGCCGCAACGGCCTCTGGGCACCGAACGGCTGCGTCACGCTGCGGGTGAGCAATAAGACGCGCGACTGCTCCAATGGGGAACAAACGACCAATCAGAATCGCCTGTCCACGTATGACAATGTCCAGTTAAACCACCAGAACCTGCAGCTGCAGAACCAGATCACTAACATGTGTCTGAACAGCAGCTGCGAGGACAAACAGAGTGTGGACAGCGCCACCTGGTCCACGTCCTCCTGCGAGATCTCTCTTCCCGACAACTCCACTTCCTGTCGCTCCTCCACCACGACCTGCCCTGAGCAGGACTTCTACAGGGGTCACTATGAAGACTTAGATGGACCAGCACAGTACAACGACCCCCCGCAGTCTGGCGGAGCAGGAGAGGGGGAGGGCCGAAGCAGCAACAGAGAGGGAGGTGAAAATGGAGCAGGGAGGAGCAGTCGGAGCACCAGCAGCAGTGATAACAGTGATAGTTTCACTGCTGGTAATGGACCCGGCAGCCACAGCGCTCTGCACAGCCTAGTAGCAAGTCTTAAACAGGAGATGCACAAGCAGAAGACAGAGTATGAAGCCAGGATAAAGAGGTATGGTCCCACATCAGACAGTGACATGAGAAATAAATGACCATAGATAAATGTAAGTGCATGTAATATAGGTAATCATATGTGTATATGTCCTGCAACATATCTGTTGAGGAGTCATTTAAAAAAAGAAAAAAGTTAGCAGATTTTTGTTTTTATTTGCTTTCTGTTCATTATACAGATATAAGAGTGGCAATGATCTTTGTTCTGCCTCGGTGCATCTGCAGTACTTTATTCTCCGAGTTTCATCAAACATATTTATAAAATACTCAAATAGTAATGAATCAGGTATTCCAGTTACATGTTAGGAAGACTTTCAGAACAACAGTTTATCAATGGGCATAATAATTGAAGACGCACTCTGCAATTCACTCCTAATTCCTCTGCAGCTTGGAGCAGCGCAACCTGGAGCTGGAGACAGAGATGGTGAGTCTGCATGAGGAGCTGGACCAGGAGAGGAAGAAGTACACCATGTCTGAGATCAAGCTGCGCAACGCCGAGCGCGCCAAGGATGACGCGGAGCGGCGGAACCAAATGCTGCAGAAGGAGATGGAGCAGTTTTTCTCCACGTTTAGTGACCTCACAGGGACTGGGAACGCCACAGCCGCAGACCCACGCCGGCCGGATCGCAACAACGCCATTTGGATACAGTGAAGAAATTCAGGGAAATGTGAATTGAGATGCTAGGAAAGACTGGAAATTACTTTTATGATGTGAACATTGTGTGGGCTCCAAACAGGATTTGGCTGCTGGTTGTAGAAGGCAACGTGGGAAGTTACACTATAATAGCATGTTCTAATTTAAGAAGTAGGAGGTGTGCTGCTAACGCAGGCCATCTGTAAAAATGTACACATCACCTGGAGTGATGTCTGTGTGACTATATCTGTAAATACAGCGTTATTTAAACTGTTTTCACACACTCACACATCTGACATGGAAGTAGAGAATAGGGACAACACACCATAGTCTGCGATGATATACAGTACTGCCATTATTTTATATTTGCTCCTAGAGCCAAACAGGAGAAAGGATAAACATATGAAAAGGTTGTCAAACATGAAATCTCCTCCATATCCGGATTCAATATTAAATACCAACCAAAAAAACATCATATTATTCTGTGTAGTTCTGTATCTACGCATGTACACAGAGGGGAAACAATGCAGGAAAACAGCAGCATATGTATGTAAAGAGAAATAGTCAAACGTTTATCTAATATTTAAGCAAATTTACCAATGTGTGATGTTTTATATCAAGATTTTTTTCTTTGCACTTATGTGTTTGTCAAGTGTCTCACGTGTCCAAAGTAGGTACTGAATGTTCTCCAGGTCAATGTGTGTATTATATAAACTGGACAATATACTGTATGTGTGCCTGTGCTTCCGTGCTGTCGTATTCACCCCATGACCAAAAAGCTTGTACTGTAAATAATTTTATTATTGTAGACACTAATTGTTAGTCTGAACTGTGGTTTCAAGCATTTTCAAATGGCTATGGCACGTATTATAAATGGACACTGCCTGAAGAATTATGTAGCTCGTGAAATTAAATTTGCACGGCGAGGACTTGCACGGCGGGTCACTGGGCGTAAATCCCAGAGAAAATAAAAATGTCTGTAGGGAATTAATTTATTCTGCTGACAAGTGATCCTAATTAAGACACACGTCGCAGCCCCCAGTCTGTGTCTGAGCGCACGAGGCGCCAGTTTAAGAACAATCCTGTGTTTTAAGTGATTTGTGCATGGCTGCGTATGAGTCCATATGGGCCGGCGTGCACCAAGTGAATGTCTACAAAGTGACCGCATAGTGGTATTGACGTTGTGTCGTGAGTGCATTTCATTAGCTTGAAACCAAATGTCTACATGCAATGTAGATTTGCAGATGGGTACAAAACAGGTCACATCTCAGCACAGACCGGGACTGGACACAGTTGATATATGCTTGTGTGCACATATCAAGTGGATATGTAGAATGTACACAGATAGGGGAAAAGTGCCTGAATGATTGGGGGAGGGAGGAGGGACTGCAGCCTGTTGCCTCACATTGTGCACCCTACGCTGGGAAGATGACGGTCTCACCTCATTCTGTGACTTCCACACAAAAGAGCAGATTATGGACACAGCACTGGGTGAGAAGGACTGGGATGTCAGGATATTTTCATGACATCATACTTGATACACAGGGCAACTTTGAAAAATGGTTTAAAATGAATAAAGATGCATTTTCATGCGAGTCTCCATTTGTTATTCAATCTTTAGTTTGGCATTTAATATATGTTCCCAAATCTATTTGTATAATGTGTCTCATTAACAGCCTAAAGCAGTCAATAAATTATTATTAGTATTTACCTACGATAAAACAGCAGTAGCATGTAGTAAAACTACAACTACCTGATACAGGATGTGAGTTCTTGAAAGTGGGACACTGTGTCAAATTATTGAGAACGATACCAGCAACAAAGTATACAGCCACATGCAGTATCCAAGATCAAAGTTTTTGTTTATTTTCCATCACATACATATACTATTTTTACATACACAGTTCCTTTAAAATGTTGTGTTTACAGGTACAGCTTTCAGTATTTTTTTTTTCTTTTTCTTTTGCATTTGTTTTGACTTTATTTGAAACGCTATAGGCTGAAGCGTCGAGATCAGCGTGAAACAGATACAGTTTCTTTTCTCCTTTTTTTTTTAAATTCTTTGAACCTGACAATGTCAAAAAGAATGATTCATTAAAACAGCACGGAGTAAAAGTAAAACGAAGAGAGAAGGAGTCGATTAAGTACTGAAGAACAACATCACCTGATTCAGATGAGCTTTACAGGGTTTTGTCATCGTGTCGTTCCCCATTTAAGTCGAAGCATTTCATCGTCACCTGACCTTTGCAGTAACCTGCCTCCCTGTCTTGAGTGCAATAAAGTGTTTATTGCATTGTTGTATTGTTGTTATTTACAATATGACTTAAAGGAAAGAGGTGAAATCCAAAAAGCTGGGGATCACACGCACCTAGCCCATAGATTTTGATGTTGGCACAACTGAGTACAAGATGTATCCTGTCTTTCACATTGACAATAATATTGTGTCTGAATGACAACGCAGTCATCTTCATGTTACAAATCAATGATCCTCATATGATCCAAAAGAAACTAATTGAATCTGCTCCTGCAGTATACACATCTCTAATTCTACGTTAATGTGACTGAACATAAATACATACATGAACTACTGTCAAGCACGTGACTGCACTGATCAACAATCTTAAATTATAGCCAGTCGCACAAAAGTCATGATCCTATATTGGAAGAAAATTCTGGGAAATAATTTGCCCACACGTCAGATCACGTCTTCCAATTAAACCCTCTGGTGTGTTTGAGTTGAACGCTGGTTAATTTAGAATCCAACACACACACGCTCACAAAAAGACACACATATGCACGCACGCTGATGAGCGTAATTGTGAAACCATTCATTTTTACATTCAGTGCTGACAACCCAGCTCAACTTCAGGCGCATTGACGGACCAAAAGCACCTTTTTATTACAAACAGATTTGTCTGGAGGGATGTGTACAAAAAGATTCAAAGTTCACATTCAGTCAAAAAGAGAAATAAGAAAAAAAAAACATGTGTTTCAGTTTTTGTACTCAGTGACCAGAGCATGTAAATGTGCTAAAAGGAGAAGAGTAGTTTAGATGGATTAAAACCGCCCTGTAGAAAAAACTGCTGAAAACAGTACTGAGAGTATTTGTGGTGCAGGAGCCCACTCAAACATAAGGAGCCCCTTTGTGACAAAATTGTTCAGTACATTTTCAAAGCACAAAGAATTTCAAAACTGCACCCTGTATTAAACGATTGCCCTGGCCAGACCCTGAACAGAAAGCCAGGCTCATCCTGGAGACGCCGCCCTCAGTTACCCTCTCCACCCTGTAGGGGTGCTGTAGGTCTGTGTGTGGTTCACTGTTCACAAGCCACAGGCAGAATGAATGTTAAGGAAGTAGCTATTTGAAGTTAGGTATGTACAGTATCGAAACGTACCACTGACACTGAACCTTAATCAGTTGAGATATGAGCCATTCAGTTTCCATATGAAAAGAAATACGATGATACTACCATTCACCAGCAGAAGTAAATGAAGTGAAATGTATTTCTTTCTTTTTGTAACACAGCACTTTGTCTATAGTGTGTTAACCCAAACCCATTCATCCACACGGGAACATGAAATGCAGCAGTGGAAACCAAAATAATGACAATGTCATTCCTTGGTTCAATTAGACTATGGATAAATATGGTACAAACAAAAAGTGACAGATAATTTCCCCTGTTTCCAGTTCGAGTGCATTTCAATGATAGCAATGAAAGAAAGGTGCATTCTTAACAGCAACCACTGTTTATTTGCAGCTCAAAGTCTTGTGAATTGTGGAAATGTATAATGGATAGATGAAAAGATACAGTCGATAATAGTTGAGGATAATGACTTATCTGATTCCAGTCGGTCATTCATACTGTACACGATCCTTTTTAAAATAATAAAAAAAAAATGGATTTTCACAGTCAAAGCTGATTTAGTAGCCAATAAGTGGACAGTGAAGAGACAAAGAGAGCACTGCAGTTGCCAGGTCTTTGCAAAGTTCAGTGCAAAAAATACATCTAAATGTTTGCCCCAGAGAATGTCATCATTATTTTACAGAGACTGATTTAGACTTGCAAAACAAAATGATAAGTCACATTGAGTCAAAATGCATAATGGCGGAAAACCTTCCCTGATGTGAATAAAAAGCATTGGCATTGGATTTGTCTCAAGCTCAGGAGAGTAACTATACACAAACGTCAACAAAGTGTGTATTTCCTTGTTTCCACCAAAGACTTGGTGGTTTGCGTGCGATGATCATTTTAAGACAGAAAAAGAAGAAGCAGAGGGGTTAAAATAAAAAAAAAACATTAAAAAATAAAACTTTCTGCACCAGCAATGCTTTGTTCCTAAAGGCACTTGCCATATTCCGGTTCACTCTATCCAAAAAAAAATTAAAATAAACCAATACATCGATAAATATTCCAGCTAAGGAATAAAACACAGCTGATAGGTGACCTCTATTCAGTTCCCTTTTTATTTGTTTTGTAAGAGAAACATAGCACATGTTTTTATGTGGTGTCATGGACGGGATCTGACCTTTCAAGAAAACGAGTCATTGCTACGAGGTTAACACTCGCCGACCGCCGCGAAAACTACCAAGCGCATCATTTGGATCAACTACTGAAAGTGATCTGTGTTGCAAAAGAGACAACTAGTGTGAGGAGTCTCTTTGTGGTTACGCCACTAGAGACTAGACAAACTTCCTGTGCCTGTGAGGGGTTAACAATGACATGCAGAGGTGGTGGAGGGGCCAATCATACACAATACATATGTAGGGGAAATAAAAGGGACATTACACACAAATCAAAGTCCTTAAAGGTAACCATATGAATTCTGAGGTGGGATAATGTATTTTTCTTGGTGTAATGACCCTTTAAGCCCCAGACTCAGCCAGATATATGTCTTAATGGCTTGCTCTTGGTTCACTCATTCTCTCTCACACACACACAGACACACACACATCCTACACTGTGACCAGATCCCCCTCCCCCCACGTCTGGAAATAAGCGAGTTTACGTCATATATAAACAAAAGTCTCTATGCAGACTCTTTTTAGCATACAGTGAGATTAGCGTTGCTTTAAATCTAATCATGCAGGACAACAGCAATAGGCAGGGGGCAACTGAGGTGGAAAGCGGTGACGTGGCAAGGTGCGCTAGTCAAAAAAAAACAAAAAACCTCCCAGTGTACTGGCCATCAGTCCCACTCTGTGTCTCTTTCAGCTGTACAGAAATACATTATATACAAGTATCAGAGGGAGCATCGCTCTGGGTGAGAGCGACCACATGTCCCTGAAGAATAACCACACAGAAACACGCAATTCAGGCAACCTTACATTGGGGATTGTGTTGGTTGGTAATGAGGGTGTAGGATAAGATACAGCAGTGTCTTCACATGAGGGCTGGGTAGGAAAGGTTAGAGGGAGAATGAGGTTTTTGTATCGTACAATAGCGATGAGCAAAATGGACCCCCCCACCTTGCCACAATGATCGGAGCAGAAATGCTTTTGTACCAGTTGGGAGACCAGCAGTTCAGCCAGTATGCACTTTGCAGATGATGCTAGTCGAAGCGTTTGGTCATTTTGTTTTGGATGCCATTACAATATACCCGGGGTAATATAAGCAAAGCAACTAGAGGATCATTAACATATATCTCAGCTCATTAACTGTAGTTTAAATACCACTGCTGTTTCTGAATGACAATGCACAGGCTTTAGATTTAATCATGTCAGATTTCATAACTTACGTTTTGCTCTTAATATATTAATTTTGATCTTTACTCTTTTTTTTTTTTTTTTTAAACTTTCGGTTGGGTTCTTCACCTTCGGAAGAACATGGGGTTGCGCAGGCAGGCGGCTAGTCACCTGCAACACCCCAGGGGTCCTGCAGAGGTCTCCAGGCTGCTGTCAGTGTCTGAGGCCAGGGTCTGGTCGGTGGACATGGAGGAGATGTCGTTGATAGAGGAGGAGGGAGGGAGGCTCTCGCTGCTGTTCACGGCTGCACCTGTGCTACGGGAATCAACAGCAGCAAGGGGTTACAACGTAAAAGAGTCGTGGTAAAGACAGGAGCAGAAATACAGCCAGGGCAGATCGTTTGTGCAAACAGAGGGAACAGTGGGGGGAATGTTGGACAAAACACAGTGCATCTATATGAGATCGAGTTAAATAAGGCTTGGGTCCAATGGCTTTCGACAGGAAAGCTTGATTGTCAAATATTTATTGTTTCAGAAATTCATGTGTGTGGTTGTTGTAATCATTTATGGTTACTAGCATAAGTCATGTTAATATGTTTGGATGCTATAAGCATCAAATCGTTCTGCTCCGGTTGTGTACACGTATAGTGTAAACGTAAACTTCTATAGATTTCTCTTTCTGTAGGCATCTGCCCTTTTTTATATAACAATCCAATTTAATTCTATTGCTTTAAAGTTGAAGATGGAAGCAGCCAAAAGCCCGGCAGTAAACTTTTATTTGTATATATTATTTAAGGGCCTTTCCTACAGCTGACTAGACGAGCAGCCACACACACACACACACAGCTTGTACAGCACTTTAATTATATCCTGGCTCAGTGATTCTGCTCTCTACATTAACACTACGTACAAATCAACAGAGAAGCTGCTGTTTGTTTAAGTTTAAGAAAAATAGGCAGAATGAGAATAAACGAGTAGCCTCCTGCCACTGTGTGGCACATGAATGGTCCATCAGTGTACAGAGGCCATGTGCAATCAGGCAAATCATGACTCTGCTGTTTGTGTGGTAATTGCTTAATGGAGGCTGGTGAGCATTTCAGCTGAGCAAAACAAAGCAGCCTGTGACTCAGGATTAATGTCTGGCATCAATTCCACCTGCTTACTAATTAAGTAAATACATCAATAATATCTGTTAAAAAATCACAATGCAGGTAATAATATTGAAAAATGACAGCTGGAGAGCTGAATTAATGCCTCAGATCATTACATAATTAAAATTAATCTTCCGACAACTCCAGACAAAAGCTGTGATGTGGGCTTTATAACTCCCGATGATAGTCCTGCAGTAAATCTCTGACACACAGCGCTGCAGTGTAGTAACACTGCCGAGTGCAGCTCCTGCACTGCTACGCTCGGCAACAGATGCCAGGTTGCCCTTTGGATAATTACAAGCAGACAGAAGATGGAAGCTGGCGCTACATGGATAAAAGCTGTTGATATATGCATAAAAAATGTCTTATTAATACTTTTTGTAGAGATGCAACTTACTACACAGCATTGTTTGAATCCTGTGCAACATAAGTCATCTGTATGAAATGGTAATTCTTGTTGTTTTTAGTTTTGATGGGCAAGTTTTTACATTGTGTTTTTGGCCATAAGTAGAGATGATAATCACTCTGATGTATTGCAGATATATTTATTCTTCCCTATCGTGCAGTTACCTCTGTTGGACAGCAGATGCTGCTGTTGCTGCATGATTTTGCATCAGCTCAGTTTGTGTTTCTGTTCTTCTCAGAATGGACCATGTTTGTGTTTTAATGGTGAATCATTGCTGCTTTGACTCAGATATAAGCTCTTTTCCACACACTCTGACTACAGGTGGGGTCTGGGTGGCTTGGTAAAGGTGTTGACCACTAACATGACTCCATACTGCCTCTCGGTGTCAAAAAATTAGAACTCCCCTTGGAGGTCAGGTGAAAATGTTAGTCGTGCCTTTCCTGTGTTACATCCCAGCAGACCCAATCCTTAAATCATGGCATGTTTATACACATACACATACACAATCATAGAAGAACACACATCAGCTGCTATTAAATATGCTGTCATTCGATATTAGGGGTTTTAAAACTAGCTGTGCAACAATGGCTTACGATAAAATACACTTGGCACAAAATGACACCATTGAACTGAACGACATTTAAGTTGGGATGCAAGAGACAGAGACACATGGCCAACAGCACAATGGGGTTCTCTATTAACAAAGGGTGACTCCAGTAAGGTTATAGTAAATTCACTTACAGAGCGATTAGGGTTATGCACTGAGAGTACCTGAAGGTGAAGGCTGTCCCTTCACAACGCCATTCTTCGTTCTCTCCTCAAAGTTCATCACCTCTTTGTAGATTAGTTCTAGGAGGGAGTTCAGAGAGAGAGTCGTTAAACCGCACTAAGGCAACTGGCACAAAGCAAGCACGACATGGTAACACAGATCATTTTAATATGGCACAACAAAGAATATACAGTAAAAAACAATACAAAAAGGAATCAAATACACAAATTTAGTTTGACCCTTTTACCTACTTTTGGTCATTTCTTTATTTTGTGTACCTGGATTATCAGTTCTCACCTTTCCATTCATCAATGGAGTGTTCTCTCTCATCGAGCTGCTTGTCATAGATCTGAGGTGGAGGCTGAAGGGACGAGAGAGAGAGAGAGAGAGAGAATGCTCCAGTTCAGAAACAGTTTGCAAACAGTTAGATGTATTTTACATGAAATTGATATGTCTGACATTTCACATTACATAATTATGCATCAAATCCAGCAATCTGAATTGACAAATAAATAAAAGGGCGGGTATGAAACAGTATCTGGATATGAGAAACACATGACGGTCCACATCGTTTGACATGTACTATGTTCATTCAGTGAAAGAATGAGTGACTCTAAAATATGCAGAGGATGATGAATTGAAAAAAAAAAGTTGGAACGTGATTAGCTGGACCTCCCCTTAAGGATCAGAAATTGGCTTTATTACATAATATACATGTTTATCAGAGAAAGTGAGATATGACCTAATCTGGTGAGCTGTTCATGGCTTTGCACTTCTCTTCATTTCATCTAATATATCAGACACATGTCCTGACATGTCTCCAGTCAGCCATCATTATCACTGATTCACAATGATACTGGCCCAGAGTCTGATGACATTATCCTCCCCTCCTCTTCCTCCCAAAGAAAACTCCCTGGTATGACCTTTGACATCTACAGGTCAGCACTCAGCAGCCACAGCAGAACAGATGCAACAAAATAACAATAACTGCAACCGTTGAACCTGCATCTACACATTAAAGCAGGTCTCTTCATTGCAGTAATGACTTTTTGAATTAAATAAATTCTCCTTTTTTCTGTAATATACACACACACACACACACATATATATATATATATAGTCCAAGTATATAACATTTGTAAACATGCTATTCACTTAATCTAATCTAATGAGCTTTCTTTCTTTCTTTCTCTCGGATGTGGCGTGGTTGTTATTTACCATGGACACTTGGATGAGATCTCTGGCCTTCATCAGCATGAGGTGACATTAGAGAAGAGGGAAAATAGCAAAAATATTCACAGCCATATCATACATACCACATCAAATCAGAATTAAAACCATCAATGTTATGAACAACTTAGTGTACATTAGACAATCTTCCAAAAGGTATTCCAAACTACAGTGGAGGTGTATGTGAAATACTAAGATGAACCAGCAAGGCTATTTCACAGATCAAAAATTAAACAGGATTACAGCAGATGCTTTTCCCCAATCTCGCTGTCACCTCATACTAATGAGGCACTGATGAAGAAATTAGACTTCACCAGACAAACCAGGAACACCACCTCTCTTACATTACAAAACAGGACAATGCACTGATTTAGTCTTTTGCACTGTAAATTATCAAATCTAGAACTGAGATCTAAGAAAAAAAATCATTATCATATCATTATCATACAGTATCATTAGGTAAGAAAAAATGAAAATGAGATATGAACCCAAAAAGACAAAAAAAAAGGAAGAGTCACAACTTTATTATTACCTTTATTGTTACCAAACTGCCACAATATGAGAAGCACATTGAACAGTGCTGCCCAATTAAATACTGTCAATCAATACACTCCTCTGCCAAAGGCCTACTCACCGCCTCCACCTCAGCTGGATCATACCAAACGTTGATGTAGGGGTGCTGTAAGGCCTCGTCCACAGATATGCGTTTAGCAGGGTCGATGATCAACATCTTAGACAGCAGGTCTCGGGCCTGGCTAGCTGTGGTTGGAAGAAAAAAAAAGAAACAAACAAAATCCGTATGAGTAATGAAATGACTCTTCTGTGTCACTAATATGCCAGACGAGGATTTAAAACATAATTAAGCCAAAAGGGAGGAGGAGTGAGCCGAAGGATTAAAATGGCAGCGATTACAGAGAGAATAATAAACAACTGTAGTTCGTCAAAGACAAGGAACCAGACCCTCAAAGCAACTCAATCACTGTGGAGGACAAGCTTTGAAAAAAAAAAAAAGAGTATGATGACTTCATAATAGATTTATAGTGTAGAGAGCTGGACGGACGAGATCGACTTGTAATTAATCAATCAATCTGCCAATATTGTGAATATCCTGTACTTCTCCTGTTATGTTTAACTTAAACTATATAAATGTACCTGAAGGCCATGAGTTATTATGGCTTCTCATGGTAAAAGACAACAACAAAACCTCACCATCAGTCAGTCTCTATACACTCAGGTCCTCTTGGACCGATCTGAAACCGAGAACCCGTAAACCACACACACACACACACCCCTCTCCTACACACACTGACCTTCACTATAAATAGCTCTAAAGCACCACAGGAGAGAAGGAACCGGATTGAGGGATGAGAATGAAAGATGAGGCCTGGTAGACCTGCATTTTGCCTGAGAGTCAACACTTCAGTCAGAATAAATCAGATGAAATGCGTCGTGCCATAAGAAAAGGCTCAGGATCACCAATATCGCTATCATACACCTGGATTGCATTGTCGTGTTAAAATGAAAATGGACTGTCTTGAGGCCTTAAAGCAGATAATGATTTATCGATGTCCTGGAGATTTATGTACTGCCTCACTAACCAGTCATCAGGAAAAAAAATATGTTTTCATGGTTGCTCCAACATGAAATCACCGAACCACACACAAAATACTGGGGAAAATTCATTTCTGTGTCTTACAATAAACCTGCAAAGGTATTTAATTCAAATTATCACTTGATAAAATGAAGGACACATAGCATGGCTTCAACTGCAGTTCCCTACCTTTGAGTTTGTTGTGCTCAGAGTCAGCCGGGAACAGGCAGTCAGGGAAGAGCTTGGGAAAGGTGAGGCCTGCATACTTTGGCCGGTTCTCCACATAGTTCCTCACCGTGGGCTGAAGCTTCTTCATGAACTCTGGTGAGGGTGTACCCAGCTGCTCAATCACCTTGTTCCACTGGTCGATGTCTGATGTGGGGGGTCAGGATTAAGGGCAACACACGAGGAACATGCAGCATCCTGTCACCCTGTACGCCTGTGGCAATACTACCCACATATCATACTACTAGTGTGCTTCCTCCCAAAAGGTTGGACTTGTATGATAAATACTAGTAGATAAAAACTGTAGACTATAAATAGAACGAGTAGGTGCAAGTACCCATAATCCACAAGAAAAACATCAAAATTAACTGAGAAAAGGGGTGAAGTTTATGGGCCTCAATATGGTTTCAATCAAACTTTATCATTTGTTTCATTTTTTAAAATAAAGAATGAAAAGAAAGGTTGATAAGGTTCTCTCTCCATCTCTCCCTCCCCTTCCATTACTGCCGTTTGTCTCAAAAGCATTTCGGTGTCATTATTTCTTTTTGGCTTTCTGGAAGATTTTAAGTGATCCCTCGTTTTGCTTTATTATTTGCAACTTTGTGCCCTAAAGGAGCTGTTAACAACTTAAAACGCACAAAATGGGTCATAAAAGCACTGACCTGAGGGTTAATTTTATTTCACAAGACAGAACCACACACACACACACACACACACACACACACACACACACACACACACATTCCACATGTTCTCACACATGGTGGCAGTGTAGGTAGTTTGCCACCAGGGCCATGGCCACCACAGATCCCCGTCACTTCATCTTGCTGGAACTCTGCACACTTCCACCTCCTTTTGTCTTCACTGCACACTGGCTGTGATCCACCAGTGCTCAGTGAAACCATTCTTCTTCATACGCAAAGACTCTTATCCATGGCTCTTTAGCAAGTTGCTAGGTTCTCTCAGAAACCTCGAGGTGTTTTATCTTTATGGACCAAAGCCATAAAAAAGCACAACTAAATATTAAACTGAGATATTCAGTTCTTGAACTGGTGCATGATGCACCTGGACACAACAGGAGCAACAGATTGAGGTAAGAAGGATACGGTCAGTCCCAGGGAACAGCACTGTCCCTCTTATCACCTCTCCAAAGATGCAGCCGACTGACCACATGTCCACTGGGGACCAACACGTGGACATACACAGGCATACACACACACACACACATCAAAAGTTCTTATTTGAAATCACTGTGTTTGATTATTAATTTCTTAATATCATGTCACTTTTTTGAAAAAAAACAATCCTGTTTTCTTTCTCGGTAAATTGTAAAAACATCTCAAATCTTGAAATAATAGTCTGCATTTCATGTCATCACCCAACTGTGCATTTCACCTGCTGTTAATTAGGCCACAGATTCCAGTCCCTTCACTCTATGGCCACTTATTTCACATACTGCTGAACTAAACTGACACCGAACACCCTGAGGCTCACTGAGGTCGTCTTGGTGATACAACCAGAGCTGCAGGGCTAAAACCACCAGGTCTCTCTCCAGAAACACTCAGAATAGCAATCGCTTAAATATTAAGCGACACAGAGAGGGAGGACTTTCCAAGATGTGGAACCGAATTATAAAAAAAAATCAAACTTCAGACATACTAACAGTACGATACTGCTTTTATGTTGTTATTGTTGGTTATTATATACATGTTAATAGAAGATCTGTTGCAGACAGATGTGTTATAAAGCCAGATGTGAGTGCAGTTTAGGTCACCTCAGTAACATACGGAGAACATCAGGCCCAGCACAGCATGATCATCAGACACTCCATGAATGGTCCTTAGACATGCCAGCTATATTTAATGTATTTGCAAATTGTGTAGTATTTTTCAGTCTATCCAAGTCCAAGTTTTAATGCCCGTGTGTTTTCTATGGCATTTAAATCTAATTGTATCCTTTAATGTCAAAGTAGACGCTAATTCTCAGTAAGTAAGCAGAGTTACCATCAGTGAACGCAGCCGTGTGTTAACAAGGATACAGTCCCGACCGGGGAAAAGGATTTTGTGGCGCACCATTTCTCCCATAATGCACCCCACCGACCATATATCCACTGCACGCACAGAGGTGGGGATGAGATGAGCACGAAGCAAGAGAGAGAGGGAGAGAGAGAGAGAGAGAAAGGAAAGCAAAGGTTAGTGTTGGACACATCTAGCTCTCAGGGGGGAGGCAAAAGTAAGAGGAAACTAGCTGTTATTTGGTGAAGGGGTAATAATTAGTGAGGAATATATTACATAGATTTAAATTAGACAGCGAGCAGAGAAAACAGAAAGCAGCCTTTGTGCAATCAATGCAATATAAAGTGAGCATATTATACAAAGCAGCTGTAGCAAGGGTTTTACTAAACCATAACTAGATGTTGATGAGGCTGACGACCCAATAAACGACTCTTTATGCGATGCTGGTATATGTGCAAACACTGCTATACAGTACAGACACTCATTTGTTTCAGTAGGCTGTTAAAAGAGAATGCCATAAAAGCATGTTCTGAGCTGAAATATATATATAGTCTGAATCATACATTCTAATTCCTCATTCACTCTCACCATTCTCTTTGTATCCCATGCCCAGGATGACCTCTGGGGCTCTGTAGTATCGAGTCACCACATAAGGGGTCATCATGAAGCTTGTGCCTGCGGTCCTTGCTAGACCAAAGTCCAGGATCTTCAGGGTGCAGTCGGACTTCACCACTATATTGCTTGGTTTGAGATCCTGCAGAGGAGTGAAATAATAAATGATTGGTGACAGTTTATCTGACTATCTTATGTCTAACAAAATGGGGACATGACAGATGAATGACTACCAGTCATTTGAATTTCATGTGCAGTGATAAAGGACACCGCTGGTTTCTGACCCAGGTGTCAATTGTGTCTGACAACCAACAAAGCACTAAGCACCAGGCAGTAAATCATGGCCACTGCAGTGTTTCTGCAGTAATGTGA
The DNA here is from genome assembly GCA_016785345.1 of Trinectes maculatus. NCBI lineage: Eukaryota > Metazoa > Chordata > Actinopteri > Pleuronectiformes > Achiridae > Trinectes > Trinectes maculatus. The sequence continues at coordinate 36,321 of JAFBJQ010001055.1, forward strand.
TGCCAACTCATGTTCGACTACACACTGACATCCAGACAGATATACAACCAACAATCAGGGATACAACAAGAAAAGTCTTTCCTACCCTGTGAATGATGCCAGCTGAGTGCAGATGTTTGATACCACACAGCATCTGGTAGAGCAGGTAGGACATTCTCTCATGGTCCAGCTCCATCTGAATCACCTGGCACAAGTTGGCATCCATCAGCTCCATCGCTAGGTACCTGAGATAACAGCGGTTAACAAGACATCAGTTGGGTCACTGACAAGCTGTTTGTAATGTGACAAGTTAGTCGCCCCTTTTAAAATCAATCATTCTAATTTGTCTGTGAAGAAAAAGCCTTATGAGTTGCAGGGGTCCGTACCCACAGCTTGCTCTAACAGTGAACCCGCTTCCATTCATCATTCTGTTTGAGAACAGGATATGTCTAGCAGTTTCAGATTACACATACAGTACTCGCACTGACTGCACTCAATGTGTGTGTCTGTGTGTGTCACAACTGCAGGTACTGAGGAAGAATGACCACATAATGTATAATAAGATGATTCCCTTTTAGATGTTTTCCCAGAAATGTAATTGTAGAAATCAGTCTTTCGTATACTCACACATCCTGGAATTCCTCTAATGATTTCTGTGGTGTGAAGACATTTAATAAACTGATAATCTGAAAGGGAGAAGAGCACAGAGCTTATTTTAATAAATGATACAATCGTAGAAATGCACGTACAATAATTTAATAATGCACACGTGAAATCAAAGTCGCACACGAGGGACAGTGGATGTGTGTTGGCGATGACCCTGATGAAGGACACTGCTGAGCGCGAGAGCGAGTGAAGCGAAGAAATGAGACGGAACGAAAGAGCGTGGATAAATGTGGAGAGGGAGCGGGAAGAGAAGAGAAGAAACTGCAGGCGTGGAGACCACATTCATTCTCTGCTCTCTAGTTCACCCTCCTGCCGCTTCCCTACATCTCCAGAGGTATGGAATTTAGCACGGTCACAACAAGACAGTGGCTCATCAGTGCATGGATTCATCACGAACCACAATTAGACACTGACTTGGGTACAGTTAAAAATCCTGACATTCCATCCAATGTCTCTTACCCCACAGTTGAAAGACTTACATTTTTGTGATTGACACATTTCATGAGCACCAACTCCCGGTATGCCCGCTTGGCATGGGTCTGGTTCTGGAAGGGTCTGCTCAGCTTCTTGATGGCTACGTTTCTGTCCAGAACAGCATCATAGCCCGCACTGCAGAGGGGGAGAAACACAGTGGAGCATTTTTCCCTCATGTATTCATGATTCACTCGTCGCTTTGTGATTGCATGTCACTGACAATCCATGTAAATGTCACCCATCCCAAAATGAAACAATGATTTCTATCAACTCCAGCGAACAGATTCCTTTTGTTTTGAGTTCATACAGGAATTTTTTCAATTTCAAGTGGAGCGTTACACGAGAAGATCAATATTGATGGTGCTTACATCAAGTTTAATAAGATTTATGTACTTAATATGATATAATGCAGTTACAGAAGATAATTTTGGTCATTTAAATGGTAAGCACTGTTAATTACTTGTTGTGCGCATTAATACTTTTTGTCCCTGATCTTCCCATTCTGACATTGTGTGAATTTGACTCAATTCACATCAGCATTCTTTCACAAATGTTCATCTTTATGTAAGTCCATATGTATTTAAAATAAGATGCTTGGTTATAAACTAAAGAAGCAGCAAAGTACAATGTGTGAGGGGGAAATGAAAGTTATATAATGATGATGTTCCCTCTTTCCACAAAGTGGCTCAACCCATTGAAGAGGTCATTACAGCAAAGTGAGTTCTTTGCTGGCTCAACAAAACCTTAACCCAGGGGAACCTCTGGGATTTGGACTCTTTGTGTCGATTTATGTTGGTTCACAGTAAAGAGCAGTTCACAGAAGAGAAAAATCTGCTATAAAACTGCCATGCACGTCACATTTTCAGCTTAATCTTATACTGCACCGCAAATCAAGTTCCAGTGCATCTGTATGATGCCTTATTGCGACCATCGTCAAGGCGATGCTGCGTGTGGGTTTGTGCATGGCTGGCTGGGTGGGATGTGCTGCGGTTCGTCATGTCTCTGTGGAGACTGCGGGCCAAGGATGATGTGTGACCATGGAAACAGAGGAGTCTCCATAAAAGCGTTTAACCAATAGGGATTTGAGCCAGTCATCACTTTTCCAGCTGAGTGAAAGATGATGTCACAACCAGCTAAACTACTTAAAGCCTTCATCCCTCCCAAGACGCTTCTGGAGGCTCATCCTGACTGAGCACCAGAGTCATCTGAGTGAGTGAGTTTTAACTGCAGCAATGATTCACGTTTGTCCGTATTACTGTACGTGTTCTCAGACGTTATGGAGACAGGTTTGATTACACAAGAAAAACAGAATGCACTTGGTGTTGATTTTATTCAGGAAGTCAATTCTGGTATAATAGAGTTCAGCTGGTCATGTATTTTTATGTCATCAAGGCTTTAAATTGAAATTAATCCATAGGCAATTGTAAGCAACCGTCAGTCTAATTATTTAAACATGATATTATGGCTAAACTATTTTTCAAGCGAAACTGTTGGGCTGTATGTTGTTGATACAACTCAACTTTCATTTATCTCTATAATCAGCGGAAGGTCTGGGGCTGTATGTGGTTCGGTTGTGGTAAAGCTGGGACCATACGACAGCAGGCATCAGCTGTGGGACGAGCCGAGCGACACACAGCAGAGAAGGTTAAATCAGATTAGTCTCCCTGCTATCCATCCTAACAATATCCCCCACATGGGCACAGCACCAGTGTGAACAGTTACAGCCTGCCCAGGCTCCTCTGCATGTGCACCAACTTGCTTTGGAGGTGGAGGAGAGGAGGGCTGAGAGCATGGGAATCCAAAAGGAGGACAATGAAACAGGGTACGTGAAGGGCACAGGGTTTCAAGTGGTAAAAGAAGAGTGAATCTTCAAAAACTGTATCTAATAAAATCTTGGGGGGGGGGTCTCTGAGGTGAATACATCGCCATACTAACACAGCGTTAAATGTATATGGACAAAGACTGCATTCCTTTAAGTGGAGCCTGGCAGTGGTTCCTCATTGCATTGTGACAGAGAGGCAGAGGCATGAGATGAATTACAATGACTGTGAACTCCTCCTGCAATCTGGATTAAGGATTCACTCAAGTGCCCATTCTGTTAGGCCATTACGGCCCACACATCCATATTCTGACCAACAGATGTGTCATCAGCTCTTTGTAGTGGGGAGGATATGAACCTTTGGTGAGATATTCAACAGTCAAACCAAATATACATGAAAAAAAACATCTTTAACTTAAATCTTCTGATGGGTGTGATAGTTGTCAGGTTGCTGACTTATTTTTCTAGAAAATATTAATAATTCAGATTTATTTGCAGTTTTGTTTTCGAAAGACATTTTGCTGGAACCTGCACCTGGTTACCATTATACGATTAAAAAGCCCAATAAATGTTTCTACATCGACAGCCCTGTTCAATCTTTAATGTCGAGCTAATCCATCCTTTTCCACATTGCTCAGCACGCCGTTTCATGCTGTGCCTTCAAATGTTATGACTGTTTGGGAATACTGAAACCACACCAGGGAAACTCAGACTGTTGCCAACACCATTTATCACGGAAATGTCATGTGGTCTTCTGTAATTGAATAATTTGGTTTACGGTAATTTACTTATCTTTCACTCCACATGGCAATTAGAAAAACACTAACATCGAAATGAGATAATCACACAATGAATACTACAATGAAATAACAGTTTGAATAGCCTGGTATGATAATAAGAGGATATAAAAGAAATGCATTGCCGAGTACTTACCAGACAATTCCCTGAGCTCCGGAGCCAATGGGCTTTAAATTCTGGTACCGTTTTAAAACTGTGAAGGTAGAGTCTCCCACTTCCACACTGTAGAACTGGTTGTCCACTTTGCTTTTGCTCATGTTGTAATGCTTGGCAATATATGACACATCCACTTGTTTTCCAAAACCCTGCATTAAGCAAATAGCAGAAAAATCTCAACTGTTATGCGAAGTTATTGTTCAATGTTTATGTGATACAAAAATCAATATACTTAATATGAACCTGCTGGTATAATGCTATTGTCTTTACTAAGCAACAAAACAACAGAGTGTTATGGGGAACTTGGTAAAAGTGGACACAGCATAAACAAAGGAGGGGACATTGTGCTACTGAGTTTACACACTTGTCCCCAAGAAATAACAACTCTTTAACATTCATGTAATGACATTAGACACAGATTAAAAGGCAATATTCATTTAATAATGTACACACAGTAAACAGGGTATAATTATGCAGTGGCAGAGGAGTCATACAAATGATGCCACAACAATAATATGAGTAAATTACAGACTGGGTGATTACAACACAGCGCACAAACCAAACTAAGTTTTACCACTGTGTATTACTGGGTTTGAAACATCCCACAAATGCCATCAAAAATATATGATGCAATAAATAACAAGTCACCCAAACCCATTATCTCATTATATCAATACAGTGGCCTGTAGTGTAGGCTTTACTATGCAACCAGCGGTACTCAGAGTGGCAACTAAACATCCAGCTACACATGCAAAGAGTCTTAATATGTTTGAGATGCAGTCGAATCGTCTACAGCTTTAGCATGTAACAAACTACACACGCTATAGAAACAGGCATGTGACGTAGGCTGCAGGGATTATTGAATGTTTATTATTCTGTGTGCTTATTATTTTGTGTAGATCTAAGTCACAGATTAGTGCAGATGTTGAATTTAAATGAATAAAACAGGACTACGTTGCATTTTAGCTCCATTAAATTTAGCTGATGTTTGAAAAACATGACGACTGACGTCCGACTTTTTCAACACAGAGAGACAACAGTATAGACGACAACATGCACTGCAATGAAAGGGGGAATGAAACTGAATGAATACTGTACCTTTTTTACCTGTAAGGAACACACACCTGACAAAAGGCTATCTTCACATCCAGGATTGGTTGGCTGCAGTTATATAAGAAATGTCTGCTCATAAATACCTAAAAGACAAACACAGAGGAGACCAGGAGTCAGAGAGAGAGAGAGAGAGTGTGTGTGTGTGTGTGTGTGTGTGGTGTAAGCATCAGCAACAGGCACTTACAGTACATGAGCTGCAACTTGACGGTAAATAAACCGACACCAAACATTAACAGCACTTCATGAACACTAATCACATTACATTTCTATATACAGGGGGTCCTCGAGTTACGTCGGAGATCCGTTCCTGAGAATGTGTCGTAACCGAATTCCGACGTAAATTGGACCATACATTCATTCTGCCATTGTGCATATATTGTGCCACCAGATGTCGCTATAACACCACGCTAAAATAAGAGTTTATTATGGTGAATTGCCTTTTGTCCCCCTTGTCCCTCTTGACACACCGTAGGGGTTGACATCGCGAGTGTAATGAGCATTTCCTGTAGATTTCTGATGTCAACCGTATAGACCCTGTGTTGTGAATAAACCTACGGTATCGCCACGATCCCAAATGCATCTGTGTCCGTGTGCATCTCCTTATCGGCTGCCGCTCCCCCCGCCGGCCGGCCGGCCATTTCACAAAAGTAAACACAGCTGTGGAGGTGTTGGAGAGCCGGCAGGCGCGCTGAGAGACAGAGAGAGCGCTCACCAACTAGTTCCCGTGTGAAGTCTGTACGTATTTACGGGGCAAACCGCTTAAGCCGAAA
>JAFBJQ010001055.1:44199-111503 GCA_016785345.1 Trinectes maculatus
TTTAGAATGTCTGACATAAAAGGCTTTCAGCTGTAGAGGAACATGAGCAGAGGCACATTCATGCTTCTCCTCATGGTAAGATTAAACACCTACAAACTATTAATACAGGACGTGTTATTTCGATTCAGTCCTTTTCACGACCAGCTGGAGATGGAGGTGACATATCCTGCCAGTATCTCCTGAAAAGCTCCCCTCAGTTGACTGCAAAACAAATTTCAAGGAAACAGCACAAACATTTGTGCTCCTTTTTTGAGGGGTAGGAGTTCGGAAGTGAAAATAAAATGATTTTAGTTTGTCAACATGGGGCAATAATGTTACTCCAGCATGTGAAAACAGAAACAGACAATAAGAGTCATCTCTGTGCAGCGGTCAGGTCCATTTGACTCTTTTAGCCAACAGCACAGTGCAGAAGACAACATGTCACTGCCAGCTGTTTGATGGTTGTTCAGGTTGGCAACATGGCCTTCAAGTTGAGTTATAGGTAATGTTACATGTCTGCATCATAACTGCACTGGCTACTATGGCAACAGAGTCATGATAAAGCACAATGTGTCTGTCGAGCTGTCACACACACACACAAATACACACACACACACCAGTGTCGTATCTATCTTTGCTTCCTCTCATCTCTCTTCTTCCCCCTGTCATTAGCCTTAAAGCTGCACAATTCATGAATGTCACCGGATCCACACCACAGCGTCCTCCAGCTACACCTCCATTCCTCCCTCCATCCTCAACACCGACGGGAGCCGGCGTTCTCCCTTCCCTGCCTCCCTTTTGTCCCTCCCCCGCTCCCACCATTCCTGCTCCCAGGCTCCCAGCCTCGCCGCAACCGTCTCCCCTCCCCCTCCCTCACAGCTCCATTGTGAGTGCTTGGTTCAGCAGCCTCGTCCTCTCCTGCAGTATGCAGCCTTGCCTTGTTTTTACTGTGCAGCCAGAGCCACACAGGGACCTGTCTCCCATCTGGGCTCAGTGGAGGAGAGGAGACTTTAAACTGCAGGCCCAGCCAGTAAAACATCACAATACAGACTCCTGAGCTCATCTGCAGGTTTGTGAGAATTTGACGTTCACAGATCAGAGTCTTTACAGCTGGAAACGACACATATCCTCCCCCATCGTCCCACGACTCACACTCCGTCATTCACTTTAAACAAGAGACATGTTAGCTGCTGGTACTGCACTTTGTTTGTTGGATAAACTGCATGGTAACAGGATGTTCATCTTTGGCGTGTACATGCGCAAGTTCATCTGATTTACAGCTTTTCTTATCTTACAGACCCTTGAACACATGGAGGACACCAACACTGCTGAAACTACCATGCCTCTACTGTAATCTAGTTTAATGCCAAGATTAGACTATTGTGACTTTATTCTCAATACTTAGACTTTATGGCACCTGGTACTTTGATGTACAGACCTTTTTCATATGCTCCAAAACACTATACACTATGTATTTTTAGTTACTAGCATGTAAATGCTAGTAACTAAAAATACAGTGACCACACAAATGACAACATGATGAATTATTGCACATAGTTTTTTCCATTGTCATTCATAAAATCCTTTGATGGCCCCACAGTGGCTACAGTAATTGACCTCTGTTGACTTGTAATTCTCTTAGCAGTTGTGCTGCAATGAGATTGGCACTGACTTAAGCACAGCTTGAAGTTTCAGACTCAGCTATCTGCAACATAAGGCAAATAAAAGCTGCAAGTTTGTCGGCTGAAATGTAATTATATAACTGTGCATCTCACTCTGCGGGTACATTTCTCTGTTTGACTGTGGTGGCAAGCAATACTGGTGCCAGGGGGAATAAACTTTTATCCAACCAAAAGACTTTTTTAAAGGAATTGGTCAAATCATATAGAGTAGAACTGCCATCACTTTGTGGATTATGACAATAATTGTCAACAGCAGCAATAACAATTATGTGTAATTGTATGCAACTGTAATCATAAACATGTTCCAGATTTCAATCTACTTTATATCGGGTAAATAAAATTCATGTTTAAAAAAAAACATATAATACACTGTAATCTGTGCTGTTTGAACTAAACCGAAAAGCATAAAAACACCCCCGCTCATTAGGGACATATGAATTGTTGCTTTCCCTTCAGTATGTGGTTCATGTGAGGTTTTATCACTCTACACTAACACCAATTAATTTGTCTGTTTTTCTGATTTAAATTGTTCACAGTTCAGATATGAGCTGCCATTACTGCATAAGGGGTATAGATTATTTAAACTGCAGTAATACACAGCCTGGAGTAATACTGAGCGGTGGTCATGACACTGACCTTACATATAATGATAAAAACCAAGCTGCTCCAAACAGACTTCTGGAAAAGGTCTTCTCACTTTCAGCCTCTTCAAACAAGCTGTCCTGAACTGGACTGGTATTTTCAACCCCTGTTTGTTTTGTTATGCTCTGCTCATCTGAAAACTTTGGTGGCGATGACATTTCCATGATGGTTCGCACTGTTTCAGACGTCTTTTCCTGTTGCTATCACAATGTATGAATTCATTCAAACCCTGTAGACAAGTCGCTATTTTGAAACATTTACCATTATATTCATGTACATGTCATTCCAATCAATATTTAAATAAATATAGTTTCTCCACATGACAAGTGAGCTTTTAGAGCTGCAATAAGAAGTCGGCTCATCAACTGGTCAATTATTACAATAATAATCTACAACTATTCAAAAACTGATTAGGAGTCTTCTTAAAGCACAATTTCAAACTTGGGGAAATTAAAATATTTAAATTTAGGATGAAACGTGGACAGAATTACAAATATAAATACATCAACATGGACTCTAATAATCAATTAGTTCAGAAAATAATCAGCAGGTTCATCGATAATGAAAAAACGATTTAGCTTTAGCCCCGACTCCTCTCTTTGCTGATTAATTTTGCCTGTAATCCCACCATTATCTCATCTTAATACGTTGCCTGACTTTATTACGTAACACGGGATTAGAATAGTGATGATCCAAAGTCTGCAAAACAAAATGGAATAACAGTCCAAGCATCATCGACTGCTACATAACATTAGTCTGCTGTGGTGCTTATTTCCACTGACTGTTTTATACTGCTGCAGCCACTTTCTTAGATTTCCCCAAATATTCAACAGCAAGAGCCCTCATTTGCCATCAGATGAGGATGAGGAAGATGAGGAGAAGCAAGGTGAAACCTTTGTATTAATAATAAGAGGAAGTGACTTCAGCTCCAGCTACTGCAGAACACCCCATAAAAAGCTTTGTTTAATTGTTTAGCATGTTCCCTGCAGCACCGCACATGCATGGAAGCCCGCTCGTGAATAATTCAGCAGCCAAGGTCACAGCACTCAAACGTTTCTCCTTTTCATGTCTTGAATGTGAGGAGTTTGTTGTGACACCTTTCAAACTCCACAGCGTCAGTAAATAGACCATGACTCTGGGCAGTCAGCACTGGTATGTGGGGAAGAAAAATAACTAATTTGAAGATATAAACATAACAAAATCAGATTTTTGCCCTCATAAATAACCCAAACCTCCTCAACATGATGCATTCCTCACACTCCTGTAGCCTTGTGCAATCACTGCTAACAGGTACTGGTGTTTTTTGTGCTGTAGTAAAATGTCTTTCCAACAAGTGCGAAAGAAACAAAGCAGATTTCGATAAATTGCCTTCCTGTTCAGCTTAAGCTCTTTTAATGTATGTAGGCCAGAAATGATCAGCATCCCATCCCCTCTGCATTTAATAACAAAGCGCCAAGAAATCACTTAAGCATCCCCTTAAATTACTGTACACCATCAACACAGCTTCAGCATCATGAATGAAAATGAATAATAGACCGATAAATTGCCGTTAATTCAGCCTGTCTGTCTGAGGACATTAGTATCTTTTGAAGCTCGTATGGTGGACGTGAAGCTGATCCCATATCCCTGGTGAAGTAGTGTTGGTCTGCATAATGCACAAGGTGCGCAGCTGACTTCTGATGGGGGAGGAGGGATAAACTCTGCATGCAGGCCTGCAGCAGCCTGTGTAGCCTGTGTTTGGACGAGCATCATTCCCCATCATCCATTCGCACCGCTCCTGCACCCTACACCTAATGTCCACAGGCTGCACCACATCAGCCCCACTGCTATTATCCCCCCTCAGACACAATACGGGGGTCAGAGGAATTAAATGGGGCTCAGATTTTTGTCAAAATAGAAAATAACAAAGAGCCTGACCACCAGCCCATTATGTGACGTTAGTCTCCATCTCTCCAGATAAAGCTCTGTTATATCAGCCAATCGCAGGACGCGTGTTTGGATGGAGCTGGAGATGGAGATGGAGCTGTCAGGTCAGGACTAACGCCATAACGCTGCCGGCTGTTACAAAACATCATCTATCAGGACGCTTGTTTATTTACAGCGGCGACACCAGTGGACTTCATTAACCTTCCCTTCCAATCAATATCCATCCCTCCACCCTCCAGCCGCTGCGCTGCGAGCGGCACATCGCAGCAGCCACAACAGCACCAGCCCACCCGGCCTCACCATGCCTCACCATGCCGTGCCAGCTGATGACGATCCCAGTCCGGTGACGGTCCTTTTCAAAACATCCCGACGGGAAACAGCGCGGCCACCATAGCTGCAGGCTTCATTCACAAAGGTGGAGAACGAGGGTGAGGTGAAGGGAAGTGAAGGCGATGAGGTGGACGGAACCGAGGTTTGCTGATGCTGAATCACTCTCCCTCAGCAACCATTGTGCTGCAAGATGCTGGCTGTACCATGGTGGACCTACCAGAGCAAGGGGGGGTGGGGGGGGCGTGTCTCCATAGCAACCCAACAGGAGCACGTCTGACGTCAAGGCCCGAGCAGCGAGGGAGAGAGAGAGAGAGAGAGACAGGAGGAGCAGATCGCATGGAGACTCCGGATGGGAGGGGGTGTTCCCATCCTGTGGCCCAGTGAGAACACAGAGACATGGTGTTATTGGTTATGTCTGCATCACTGCACTGTCCACATTTCACCAGCCACCAGCCTGTCTCACTGACACCCAGCTAAAGTTATTTATATGATGAACATATATATATATATATATATATATATATATATACTATATACTGCTGCTCAAAGCACAGATACACAATATTGCCAAGTATTTGTTTGAATTCAGGCGTTCCAGTCGCAGCCATGGCTACAGGTGTATAAAAATCTAAGCACCTAAGCATGCACACTACTTCTACAAACATTTGTTGAAAGAATGGGTCGCTCTCATGGGCTCAGTGAATTCCAGCGTGGTACAGTGATAGGATGCCACCTGTGCAATGAGTCCAGCCATGAAATTTCCTCAACACACTGAGGACCCAAAGGGACAAGACATAACTGCTGTGTGAAATCAGGCTAATAGGGCATCTGAGTGACACACATGAAATGTACACAGAAATCCAGCTGGGGACATGTGGCAGTGGACAAACATAAATCCAAACATAAACGCTCTAGTTTCCTTGTAGGAAACTAGAGCAGAGTGGCAGAACAAGCAAGACACAACACATGATGACATGGAAACAAGAGCACTATAAAAAATAAGACAAATACATAGGGATGAAAAAACCCACAAAGCAAATTTAACGAGAGACACATTAGACACCTAATTTTCAAAATAAAACAGGAAGTAAATGTCATTAACATAGGGAACTGGGACAGACCCTGACAATCGAAGGATGAATGTGACTTGCTGACCTCACTGCATCTATATTTTGGTCCCTGTATGTGAAGAGGTCATTTTTGTTGTTGTTGGTGTTACATTCTCCTACATTTAAACAAACCTTTCAGCCTTTATCATGCTTTGTCATTTAATACGTTGGCTGAAATCCATCACAATGTGCTCCGACACATCTCTTCACAGAATAAATAAACATGAGAGCGGCTGAGCCAGTCACCATTCACCTCCAAATCTGTTCTTATACTGAGACTGATTTGTATGCGTAGCGAGCAGGTCTGAGAAAAGCTTAGGGATTTCGGTGAATGTCCTCCGGAGCTGCCCGCATGAACTTTATCATAAGTGTGAATTAATTCCTGATGGTTTCTTGACACGTGGCAATTCTTTTGGGGAGCAAGGGGGAAGGGGGGTGGGGGCAAACCAAGTGACTAACTTTCAAAGGCGATGAAAAGAAAAAAGCTCCAGGAAAGTTTTTAATGCTCTCCAGCTGGACCCAAAGGCTAAACTAACCAGTCAGCTCAACACATGCCTTCAACCTACAGTACCAGGTGCCCCACATTTCCGAGATTTCAGAACAGGCATATCCACTCTTTCATGTCTTGACTGCAAATTGCCCTAGGGTGTCGAAAAGCTCTGAGGAGGAGGTATTAAGGGCAGCACTGAGAGGAATAGAAGGAGGAAGGGATCAGAAATTCAGAAACTTTTGGTTTCACTTGATGCAACATTACCAAGAGCCACGACCTACTTTTTGCCTTAAATACACTGATTCACAGCACTAACACATCATTTTGGCAGCAGCACCCATTAATCAAAAGTTATTCACAATGCAAGAACTGAAAAAGATTATAGACACCTTAAACATAAGCCACGTTTTTTAAACAGTGGTAAGACAAACAGTTTCTCTTGAAAGTCCAGGGCCTTTACTAAAAACAAGGCTGCAGTTTGCCTGTGAATATTCTCATTCATCCAGGTCATAGTTATCTCAAGGAGATTGAATGGAACGCAACTGGATTTTTGGTTTTTGCCTTTTTGAAGACGTCTCAATCCAGTTGTGTTCGATTCAATCTCCTTGCAGTTTCAAAAGTTTAAAAAGTAACAGTGAACAATGTATTTCCAAATGAAGGAGTTAAAACTGTTTCCCCATATGATTTGCCACAACATAATTTTTTTTATATACTTTTAGGATGCACAAGCGGGTATGGTTATAAAAGTATCACAGGCTCTTATGTGTATGATTCCTGCTGCTATGTGTTTAATGGTTAGACATAAGCATTCATTCATAAAACTAATCTCCATATTACACTCCAGATGTGCCAGGGGTCAACAGCTGCATCGATTTGACATTAGCCTGCGAAATGTTGAATAACACGAACATTCTGTGTCCAAAGAGCAAACCAGTGTTAATCAGACGAATCTTCACGTGGTCTTATCATTTCAGCACAGAGATAATGATCTGGTCTAGGTGCTGACAGGTCCTGGCAGGCAGAGACACACAGGCACTGACGGCGGCCTGCGCTGATGGCTAAATGCCACTAGATGGCGCAGACCTTGAATGCCGCAGCTTTGAAGTGCAGCACAGGAAGGAAGTACTCAGAGGTGGATTGCTTCCGGACATATTTAGATTATTCCCAGAAAACTTTGATGCTGGGATGAAGAGAGAAAATATCATCATTAAAAAAAAAACTCAATCAGGAGGTATTGCCCCCCTCCCACACACACACACAGCACCAAAAGGTAGAATATGTAGCGTGTGTGTGTGTGTGTGTGTGTTACTATAGAAACGGTCAAATGACAGTCTCGGAGCAGAGAACCAATGGACAGGCGCAGTGAGGTGTCTGGTTACTCCCAGTCAGCCCACGCTCTCCGGGCTTAGGGAGGGGTTACGCTGCTCCTCAGCACTAATGGTAACTTGGCTGAGCAGGACGACGCCTCGGTGCCGTGTAGCGGTGTAGAGCTCTGCTCGTTATTGCAATTATTATTATTATTTTTTATGATTTTATGTTATTTTGTTTTGAAGAGTGTGGTGGAGTGGGGAAGAGAAGTGGATGGTGATTGGTGGACCCGCTGAGTGGAGGTAAACCTGTTGCCTGGCTGACTCTCGCCGTGCGCCCTCCGAGATGTTGCTGAGTGGATGGGATGGCGTCTGGTGCCGTCCGTGCGCGCACCCGTAGCCCCGTCGGCGCACGATCATTTCCCTCTGCGGCCACTTCGTAGCTCTCCGTCTCCTCCGGTGAGTTCATCAGCAGCCGCTCAGACAAGCTGTGCGCGCGGCTGGAAACTTCACCGTCTTGTCGCTGACTCTGTCAGCCGCCGGGAAACTGAGGACCTGAGTGGTCTGTGGTGAGGATTTAAAAAAAAAAAAGATGCTTCTTTTTATATGGAAAGAAAAATAATAATATGCGAAACACTGTGATCCAGCTGATTTCAGTGACGCACGCGATCTGTCGATATATATATACAGCGCGTCTGCGGCTTCATGCTGCGTTCAAGTCACAACAATACAGCTCCCTCTGTGCGTCTTTGACCGCACCACGCACTGCAGTTTACATCCAGCAGGCAGGAGACGCCACCACTGCGTTACCGTGTGCGTGTTACCAGCTTCCTTCAAGTTTACCCACATGCACTGTTTGTGTTGTTTCTGATCACCGTGCACTGCAGCTCGGAGGGTTTTTAGTTGGGCTGTGAGAGGAGTCCGCCTGTACCCCTCCCCCCTCATTACCATAGAAAAGTAGCAAAGTTGAGTCAAAGTCAAAGGTCACGAGGGTTTTGAATACGTGAGAGTGGAGAAGAAAGTAGTGAGCGTGCAGAGGTGGCCATCCCTGTCCAAAGTGGTTTTCCATGGAGATGGTTTGGGCATCATCAGAGGAAAAATAGCCAGTGGGTTGGGTCTGTGTGTTGGGAGTGGGGGTGGGGGTTGGAGTGAGAGGATTTTTTTTTTTTTTTTTTTGCAGAAACCATGCTTCGCATGTCACGGTACTCATAGCAACCCTGTGATTAACAGAAATGGAGCGGATGAGGTCGAGACCAAAATGAGAAGTGAGGGCTGTCGGTCCAGAGCTGGGCTGATAATCATGATGGAGTCATAGCTCTCCTCTCTGGCTGCTCCTGCACCCGGACAGTGCTGAGGAGCAAAACTTCCAGGGTGGCTTTCTGGCAGATACCAGGCCCAGTGATGCAATGGGCAATGGAGTCTCCCAACAAACAAACAAACAAAAAAACACTGTGAAAAATAAACACTGCTAGTTTATCTGGAAAAGCATGTTGGCAAATTGCCTCAGCTGTAAGGGTTGAGGTTGATAAGATGCATCAGCCACAATCGCACGTAAACTAGAATCCATGAACTATTGTCCATACCATAGTATAGTATCCGTAGTAGTAACTGTCCACTTCTGGCTCTGCACTTTGAAAACATCAGCTCTTACATCATCGGTCCTGCTGGTTGAAAAGACATTGTCGGGCCTTCCTCGACAATGTGTGTTTTGAATTTGGATCGTGCGTTTGCAGCCTGCACAACGCAGCGTGATTCTGGGAAAAGAGGTTCACTCAGAGTTTGTCGTTGAATTTTCCTGGCACGGGTGCCCGTAGGCAGATTTTCACCTCAGCGCTGGCACAGGGGCCCTCTCCTCGCCAGCTTCTGTTCCAGATGCGTT
The DNA here is from genome assembly GCA_016785345.1 of Trinectes maculatus. Taxonomy (NCBI): domain Eukaryota; kingdom Metazoa; phylum Chordata; class Actinopteri; order Pleuronectiformes; family Achiridae; genus Trinectes; species Trinectes maculatus. The sequence goes on from JAFBJQ010001055.1 coordinate 53,544, forward strand.
TGCCAGCTGAGACCGCAGTTCTGATGTTTGAAGGATATGAGCAAATTCCTTCTAATATCTCATGTTGTGAGTTATGAGCTTGGAAGTAGAAGCGGATTCTGGTGTGTTTTTACGGGCGATTGCCCTCCAGAGCGCGGCGACTTTGGTTTGCAGACGATTTCGGATAAAGGAGAGAAAGCTGTGCGTGATTTCGGCATTTTTGTTCCCCCCCATCCCTGGCAAACGTCGAGGGGTGGACACATGAAAGTTAGTTGTGTCTTTTGGGTTGTTCGGCCAAAGTGCAATGGTTCAGGTAAATGTTTTTTTTCAAATTCCTCTCATGGGTTGAATCTGTGGCACATAGGAGAAAGTGGAAAAGAAAGCAAAGGGAATGTAGAGCTAAGTGCAGAGTAAAGGGCACGATCACGTTTCTAGGATTATTTTCTTTAAAATCCTTGTGACTGACTCTCGAACACTTTGCAGCAGCAGACTTAGCCTCGTGTAGGTTTTACTCTCTACTTATAGTGTGGGAATACCTGGGAACAAACATCCCTACTGTTTGAAAGAGGAGGGAGAGAGAGAGAGAGAGAGAGAATGAGGCGCTGAAGTGCTGAAGGCCGTCTGCTCGCGCTGTTTTAGGCCGCTGTTTCCTAAAGCCCCTCAATAATGAGTCGGACCGCAGGCCAATGAGAGAGGAGCTGGCCTGCACAGCAGCCTCAGCATGGATAAAAACATTCCACTGTAGGTCTCCGCTGAAATAACAAGGGCCACGAAACAATCGGCCTTCACAGCAGCCACTCTCCCCATTCTCATGGGTAATGAGCAAGATGGGTAGGAACCCTCTTCTCCTCTCTCTTCACCCCTCCCATTTACCAGAATGGTTAACCTGCATTCCTGCATAAACAACTAGACCCATGACATGCTCACTCATTAACTCTCTTCTCCAAATCTAAAATTTGGAGAAAGGATGTGGATAATGTTAATTTTCACCCACACTAATAACACTCTTAACCAATTCTTTCTTATGGTTAAGTGATTTAATTCGATTTGGTGCACGGTGCCAACACAACAACGGCAGGACTTTGTTTATCTTTGTAATGTTGAGTTAACGCTGGTAATAGTTAGCCATGGTTTAAGCAGGTGTCAGTTTGAGCTTCGTCAAATGTTTTGTGACAGGTTGAAATTTGCGATTGTCACATATTAACCCGATCTGATCACAGAGGAGCTCTGGGATACGCATGTAAATGTAAATTTACATTTCAGGATCCCTTAAAGACAACGACTACCCAGTGGACAACCTCTGACCCACTACACCTGACCGATCACTGTATGTGTTTGTATGTCGTTATTTTAATACACAGCCTTATTTTTATGTAAATTTCTTGCGGCGCACTAAAAAAATCTGAAATGTGCCAAAAATTCAAATTACGTCAAGGTGTGGTCCACAGCCTCGAGCCCAACCCGCAGGTGCGTTGTTGTTAGCAGTGGTTCAGTATAACAGTATCACGGAACACGGGCAAATCTCCTTTTGACACATTTGGCTTGGAAATTGTTGCTTTTAAGAGCCTTTCTGTCTCCTTGCCAAGTTTGTCAACCCGCCAAGTTCTTTGGATTTATGAAAGAAAGAGGAAATTAGCTTTCAAAGATCATTTTAAGGTTTTTAAAGACAGTTGACCGAAGAAAACAAATGATCAGAATTGTGTCATTGTGCGCTCTGGCACCCATCTCGCAACGTGACTGACGTTTGCTTGGTCTTGCATAAAGGATAGGCCTCATTTCCAGTTTAGGTGTGTTTTCATTTGCCCTGTTCTTGTGTTGTGAGCTGGAGATTTTTTTTTATAATGTTTTATAAAGTCCTTCGTCAGAGCTGTGATCTGGCACATTCAGATCTATTCTGTGTTGTGTTTAATGTGGTTTTGCTCAAATGTTCGGGGGAAGGATATAGACTGCCAAAGTTCAAAACATTCTAGAAGCTGTCAGTCTTACCATTATGAATATGGTTTCAATCAAATCTTATTTTTCTTTGGTTTCACAAAACTTTTGGCAAACAAAAATATTATTATTAATCAGGGGGCTTTTTTCTCTTGTCTATACGTGGCCTTTATTTATGTGTTTCTGTTTGTTCATTGTCTGGTGTAAATCAGTTGTCGTCTGTCACTTTGTGCACAGGGAAGATGCATGTGTCTCTGGCAGAAGCCCTGGAGGTCCGAGGAGGTCCGCTCCAGGAGGAGGAGGTCTGGGCAGTGCTCAGTCAGAGTGCGGAGAGCCTTCAGGAACTCTTTCACAAAGGTATGAACATGTGTCATAAAGTCTACAGACATGATTCCCAGATATGGACATAAACACACAAACCACACGCTCTCCTCTGTCTTGCATACACTTGTCCTTATTCACTGAGGTTTGTGACTGTGTGTAAAATCTCACTATTCCATCAGTGCTGTCACTTTGTTGTGCACTGGGTTTGTAGAGTGTGCCGTTTTGTTTTCATCATTCCTGTGAGTCTTTTGTGTCCTGGCAGAATGGGATACACTTGTCCTCACACAGAGTGTCTTTGTTACCAAAAGAAACTTCACCAACTGGTGACTAAGGCAGGTTTAACGTCTGGGGACGTTGGACAGGATGTGATTCACCAGGCACTGCACAGCCACACAAGTTGTTAAAAAGGCCAAGGTGGCGCCACGTGTCGTACGAAACACTAACGCACCTGATTGTGTTGGTGTTAAACGTGTCATACAGGCTGTTCATCACTGGCTGTGTGTCCATGAGGACGCGTACACCAGCTTGACCTTAACATCCCCTGCTGATGACAGGTTCCATTGCAGGCAATCCTGAGATGCCGTCGGAATTCTCTCGTTATCGCTGCGGTGTTTAAATCTCACTTTTATCCTGACGTCACTTTCATGGCGGAGATAAAGCTCTGAACGTGTTGAGGACAAGGATGCGGGGCCGAAGTTCGACATGATTTAATCTCCGTTTGGCCCCGTGCTGCAGTGACTGCGATTGTCAACTCGTCCCTCTTTCTCTCTCTCCAGTGCGTCGTCATGCAGTTATACTGAGCAAATTGAGGCCTCTCGCGTGCATGTACGCTTTTAGACTGCTGAGTGCAGCTGAAATTTGAAGGGCAGATGTTGGAACCAGCTATTATATAGTCACCGAGCTATGTAAAGTAGTATGTTTACCATAAGAGTGGATAAATGACGGCAAGCATTGAGACAGTTTTCATTATATTAAACGGTAATGGAGGAGATTTGTTTGTGCAGGTTTATGTCTGAAAAGCATGAAAACAAGAAGGTGAAGAAACGTTCGATGTGCTTTGTTTCTGTCAGTGTGGTGTTTCTGTGTGCGCACACACACACACACATATATATATATATATATATATATATATATATATATATATATAAATATATTCAATACTAAATTCAATACTTATCTGTGCTTTTCAAACACAGCGAACGGAGTCACATTGTCAGACACCAAACCACTGGAACCGTCATATTTTTTCTGTGGTTAAACAGTAGCGGTTAGTTACTGTTTGTTTAAGAATGATTTGTTTAAATAAGTGATGTGTGAACATTTCTGATTGGTTAGAGGAGTTCAGGCTCATGGTGCCATCCTTGTATTACTTAATTAATCATACAGGTCGTCAGACCAAAAAAAGAATTTATAGTCGTAGTGTTTGAGGACCGTGGGGAATCAAATGACACATACAAATTGGGTGGGGTTTGTCAATAATCGTTGTGATTATTATCTGAAAACTGTTTTAATAATTTGTAAACCCCCTCCCAAAAAAAAAATACTCAACATGCCCAGGCTGAGTCATGCGCTTCAGCTTTGCCCCATTATTGCTTTTCCACAGAAAGAAAAAAGATCTTGCGTGGGATACACCTAGTAACCCAGTCTGCTGTTGAATAAGCGCTTCAACGTGTTTTAAACAGGAAACTTCTATTTACATTGTAAATTCCAGCTTTTGAAAGCAGATTTTTGGTGCCTCGATTCCAGCTCTGTTCGTCTCCCTGTCCCTCGCAGAGTTTCGTTTTAGTCGAAGACAAGAATTTTGCAGCGCTGCTCAAACATTCCTTTGTGTATTTTTAAAACATCCTCCAACCATAGTGCCGGCTGCGGCTTTGTAGCGAAGCAGAATTACGCTGTGTAGCCATTCCTTTCTGCTTCCATGCCTCAACAGCTATTTTCTAGCAGGCTAAGAAAGCAACATGTGTTTTTGTTTACTTCAATCTTGAATTTCCATAATCGCCAGAGCCTTAGTGAGACACACTTACTGTGGCTAGATATGTCTACAGTCTTAATGCTGTAGACACAACATTTCACTCTAACTGTGTGTGTGTGTGTGTGCGTGCGTGTGTGTGTCTGTGTGTGTGATCAGAATTAACATAATGGATTTTCTTTTATGTTGTTTGTCTGATCATATCTCATGTGGCTGAATCGTCTGTTTCCCCCTCCAGACCCAGCAGCCATGGGCTTCATCATCTCCCCCTGGTCCCTCCTGCTCATGCCCTCAGGCAACATCTCCTTCACTGACGAGTATGTCACCCAGCAGGACTTAAGAGCCTTCACGGCCCCAGAGGTCCTGGAGGGTCTTTCCTTGACTTCAGTCTCTGACATAGAGAAGGTACAAAGTTAACATATTGAGTCATTTATGAATTTAACACACATACACCAATAAAAACACAAAAACAGACAATCTAATACACCAACATTATATGTTCTCAGCGATATATTATATGTGGAACTGTGGCCTCTGTTGCCCTGATGGGTAATCAGGTGTTAAGCACATATAAACACCACAAAAGCTCCCACGCTACTTAGAAATTACTTCCAGATCTGAAGTTGTTGTGCAACTGCAAAATTCAAAACAAGACCGACCGTATCATTTACTGCGATGCAATATGTGACTTCATTTCCATATTCCCTGAACCACGCCTCCTCCATTTAACCCTGCCCCTCTGGTAGAAGAGCTAAAAGCTTGCATGACTAGATTCCTGTTTTTGGCACGGCCCCACAGACCTCAACACAGTTTTGTGCTGAGTCAGTTTTCCAGCCCTGGGCTTTCTCTCCCCAGCCGAGTGATTTCAGAGTAGAAAGTATAATCTGTTTCTCTCGTTATCAGCGACTGGGTAAATATACGTCAGCTCCAAACGCCACAATTTTCCTTTTCCTATTTTCACCATATGTTTCGTGTCGCCACTTTTTATCTGCGGCTTTTAAGTTTCCACATTTTCTCAAGGTGCGAGTGCGTCTTTAAATTTGTGCTGTGGGATCTGTTCCTAAAAGACCTTGACTGCTGCGTTGCATTCTTTGGCAATCCCCGAATTATTCTTTCCTCGACCAAGCCCAACATTCAGGGGAAGTGATTTCGCTCCAAGTAATGAGTGCACAGTAATAAGGAGAGGGAAATGGAAAAATGTTTTTGGATTTAGGCTGAAAGCCCCTGTTTTTTTTCTTCCTAAAAGAGACTGTATTCTTTTTCTTTTTTTTTTATTACACCCCAGCAGTTATTGAGCTTTAGCGTGTCTCTGTCTCTCTTGGTCACACAGGCATATTTGACATATTGACCGAGGTTCAATGTCTTTTTCATCTGAAGGCAAAAAAAAAACACTTTTTCTCACCTTTTTATGTCTTGACTGTTCATGAAAAGAGTTTGATCTTTTTTTCATGAGAGACCAAGGTGAATTTGATGTTTTCTTTTATGTATTTATTTTTACAGATGCACATGTACTCACTCGGGATGACTCTCTTCTGGGGAGCGGATTACGAGATCCCCCAAAGTCAGGTAAATCATTAGTAAGGATACTTTCTTCCACAGGGATAAGGGTAACAATAAGGGTAACAATATGGAAACATGTGATAATAACCTCATATTATTACTACTACTACATTATGCTGAATCAGTATTAAGCAATCCTAAAGTGGTTTCTTCTTACACATTCATGTGGGTTTGACTCGAGATAAGTATGACATCCTTCCACCTGACATAGTGAGAACTAAGATGGTTATTAGTTTTTAAATAGAAGAGCCACACCTAAAGTAAATATTTGTCAAGCCTGATTATTATCTTCTGTTTAGTGATATACACACACCAAACAAAACTCTGTTACTCTGTGAAAGTTGCCTGGTATCGTGAAAGTATGGCCATATTATGGAAATAATACTTATTGGTACAGTTATTACATTTAAAGATAAGTGTTTCGGCATTGTAATTTGCATGGCCACAGGTCTGGAACATGTTAGTGTTTATGGTGCATTCAGACAATGAAAAATGCATTTGATTTAATTGTTCAGCTTAATGTTAGTTTTGTAGTGCGCTTAAATTTAAAAAAAAATGTGGAAAAATGTTTTTGGTGGAGAAAGCAAAGTATAAACACTTGTTGGACTGAAAAGTCAAGGCTGAATTTTGGGCCCTTTAATTTGAAATATGTAATAGATGCTGATTTTTTTCAGTGGGTGATGAGTTGGTGCCTTAATGGCAGGGATCGGCTCTGCTTCATTATATTTACACATAGAGAACAACATGATAATAGTGATTTCTGATTCAGAGCCTCTGACAGAGCTTATCACCTCACAGTACAGTAGTGTTCTTTTCACTGTGCGTTTACTGTCACTTTGTTTGGAATGCAGCCGATGAAGTTGGGGGAACACCTAAACAGCCTACTCCTCAACATGTGTGATGATGTTACAATAAGTCGAATGTCGTTGCGCACGGTGCTGGACATCTGCAGCAAACACATCCGAAATTCCAGCTGTGACCCCCCCTTCTCCTATATCAGAAAACTGGTCCGGTTGGTGCTTGGCAGCCTTTCCCAGGTACGCTTTCTTTATGTGGGTCAAATACAAATTGTATTTTTGTGTTTAAACGCTGTATTCCAACTAATTGCATGATAAAAGACTGTTATTCACTTTATTTTTCCTCAATCTTCAAGTCTTGTTGTCGTTTTTGTTTCCCAGCTGGACGGTCTGCTGACTGATAGAGAGTCTCTTCCGGAGCGGAGTAAGGAGATTCGAGAGAGGCTGAGGGGCAAAGGCTTACCCTCGGGTAAGATGAGCCACGCTATCTCAAACACACACACACACACACAGAACGTAAACACACAGTACAACTACAGGTGTATTTGCTTGGTGTCGTGTCACAGCAGCATTCAGGGATGCCCTAAGTCATTTATTTCCACAGTGATTTCCATCTCTTGCCTGCCAGCAGTTCGTGATAATGGTATCTCCTTCATCTAGGTCCTCAGATCAGTAATAAACATGTCACACTTAACAGCTTTAGTTCCACCACATTGTGCCTCATCATCATGTACGTGACAAAAAGCTACATTTGGAACCAGTATAAGTCACTAGGTACCAGAGAAGTCGGTTTTACTGATATAATGTGTTTGGATTAATATGTGACTGAATATGTGGGTCACAAAAATTCTATTATCCATTTTCCTACTAATAAACTAAGCAGATGACGGTGTGTTTTTATACACTATCCACACAATAGAAGTTGTCTACATTTGTGTTGCATCATTTAAATTGGATGTAAGCGTCTTGTCAAGCTATTCATCGCTTGCGTCCGGCCTCTCGGAGTTGGTGGGCGAGCTTTAACAGCGGCCGAGAAACAACACGGTGCAACCTTGAATCCGATTTTAATTCAGGAAAATATGACCAAATCCTCCCAGTGGTTTCTCAGAGAACTCCGGCATTTTTCCAGGCCATGGAAAGGGGAGCAGAGCGCCAACATGGCTATCGTCCCGATTATGTAAGCATGGCATGGCATTGATTACGGATGCATATTTTGGAGTCACCAGTGAAGCTGCTGGTCTGCTGTTTGTATCAGTGCTTTGTTCCTGTGGTTGAGCACCATCCAGCCCTAGGGAAAGTACATGCAAAGAGTATTACTCATTTCTTAGGCGTCTTTCTTCGGCAGGAGCAGCTCCTTCCCTCCTGTTTTCCAAGGCTTTCAAGTTGTAATCGCTGCTATGGTCATTGTCATTCTCTCTCTCTCTACCTCTCTACATTGCCAATTCCTCATTGCTGGAATCCATATGACGACAACGCCACACCAGTATTAGCTGTAAAAACTTGTGGCAACAATTGAGTTAAAAAAAAAAAATCCAAAAGACATCCTGTTAAGATGTTTTTATATTCCTCAATCTAGTCCTTGTGTGCTTCCCCGGGTCTCTGGAAGACAGTCGGTCTTTGATGTGTTAAGACCGAGCATATGCTTTGTAGATTAAACCACCACATGCAGCAGTTCTAACAGGACATAACGTCTCCCTCTGCTCTCTCTCTCTCTCTCTCTCTCTCTGCATTTCTCTGCTCGCTTGTTTTTGTCCTTTTTGTGCATTAACATGTGTTATTCAGTGTTTTAAAAATGACAGTGGAAACAAATGTTACCGTGGTAGTTTGTGCTGTTCTTTGTTTTTGAAATCATGGGGAAACATTAGCTTCTGCACAAAACAGACGGGCAGACAGTATTTACCCGTAACAAAAAGAAGGTTTAAAACGGATGACTGGATAAGGTTAAAAACAGCATGACTTTTTTTTTATCCCCTTTTTTCTTGTGCCTTTTTGTATTAACCATTTAAGGCAGCGAGGTTTCAGTCCTGAGGGATTGATCAATTGCCATTTGTATGTCTAATCACCATGTGATGTGTAGTCAGGGCCTGATACAGAAAAGTTGCTATGAAGTTAATTTTTAAGAAAGAAGAATTTTGTAACTGGAATGAAACAAAACCATTACATTTCATTTACACTGTAAACCATTACATTTTGTTTACATTGTAATATATCCCTATAGGGCCTACTGTATTCCCTTTACACACTGATTGGGGAATGTGAGAAGGTACTGAATGCCTAAGCAATTATTCATGTACTGTAGCAGCACTGAGTCTGAGTTCTGCAGACGGACTGTAAGTTTAGGTTAAGCTGCCGGAGCAGAGGAGGGAACATGTGCAGTCGACAGCACCGTGTTCAGTCGCTGTGTATTGTTGATGCTGTCAGTGGGTGGTGGGTTGCACAGGAAGTTGGATACGATGAAGTGTGCTGTTTTCATTTAAATTAAGATCCTTGTTAATCCTTCATCTCGTAATTAATACCAATTTCTGTATTATAATAATGATCTTTTTTTTGTGAATAGCCGTACTGTCTGCATTTGGCTCAGTTTGACATGCTACTGTTCAAAATAAAAATAAATAAATTGGTATTTGGTGTTTTAATGGTGTGAAGTTCTCCCTGTGATGCAATACAAAATGAATTCTCTCCTGTTCTCAGGGAGGAGCGCAGCCCCCAGGGTCCTGGAGCGCTATCGAGCCAGGACTCAGGAGCACACGGCTCTTAACCGGGGCCTCAGTCGGTCTATGGGCTCCCTGCCAATCCAGGGCTTGTTGAAGGGGGACGATGGAGCAGCCCTGCAGTACAACCTGCCCAACTATCACCGCAACGCTGAGTCTCCCACAGAACTGTACTCCAAACACCCCTCACTTCACCACCAGCACTCTTATCCCCACCTGCACCCCTTTCACCCACAGCAAAAAGGCCGGCCAGTGGAACTGGACCGTCGGTCTTTACCCTTCCACAGCAGGGACGTGGTCCCCAGTCAAGCCAGGAAGACCTGGGCGTCCTCTGTGGACTTGGCTTGCATTGACCCAGAGGCTCTTCGTTTTGGGGCGTTGGAGGATGCACGGAGGGGCAGCAGTGCCTTAAGTACCCACTCTGTGGGCAGACACAAATCGCCCTTGCCAGCATCAGTGGGGGAATCCTACTACCCCGAATTTGGTGGGCTCAAGAGCAGGAAGCCGCATCACCACTCAGCCTTGTCTGTGGGCTCAGGGCTTCCCGGCGCTTATGACAGGATCAAGGAAAGACAGAGGAAACTTCAGGTGCTGAGACAAGCAGTAGATGGTGAGTATACCTTCCTACCATAGAGCCATACCATTATCATGCTTTTACGGTTTTGCTATTTAGTCCTGAGGACTGAGTGAGCTTCTCATGTCTGAGAAGTTCTTTAGGAAACTTAGAAAGAAGATTTGTGACCTGAGAGCAGTCACGAACTGTCAGTCTGGTGCTTCTGATATAATTGATGTGTTCAATATAACGGCTGGCTGATATCGCCCATATTTATAACACCCAAGGGGTTTTGTAAATAAATACCGCCGACCGCTTCACAATACATTTTTTTCACTAATCACATACAGAGCACACTGGTCGTCCCATATGATCCGAGCAGAAGCTGAGATGATTTTGTGTGTGTGTGAATGTACAAAACACAAGCCTGTTTGGGCAGTTGCAGCTTCCTTTATTATTATTATTATTTTTTTTTTTTAAGCTCTATGGTTGTCATTGCACCGATTACACACGCTGATAACACTGCAATTATTACTTGAGATAATGGCTTTGAGCCTGGTCATGTGTCATTGTTGTGTTGTGTTGTGTGCCGGTGCTTTGTCTGAGCATGTAGTGCCTGGACTACCTCAGTGATGAATACGCTTATTATCTTGATGTGTCTCTGCAAAGTGGAAAATCCCAGTGAGGCATCCGGCTCCAGTCTGTCACTGGGACAAAGGATGATGTCTTCAGTAAAACCTTCTGAGATCCTGGACGTGTCATGTAAAAACTGGAATGTGAAATAAATGTATTGTGCAATAACTGCCGGTACATAGTGGGACGGGTGAGGAGACTGCTGGGAGCCAATCAGCTGTGCTTATCCGAGAGATTCAAATGTGACATATGTGATAATACGTCGTGAGCAGACACCCAGACTAGTTGCAGGTTGCGTGTCCGCCCGTAGCTGCATGTGGGATGGGAGCTGGGCGCTGGCTTGAGCCAAGTATCATTGGTGGTGGCCGGGCAGCAGAGTTTAGACAGAACCTATGAGTCACTGGTACGGAGGTTTCCAAATGGCCGATTGTAATTACAGGCCAGCTTAATTCTAGCCTGCTGCTGACTGTCACACATGCTATAAAGATCCTCTCACATTTGCATGCCTGTAGAGACCCGGACATAAAAACATGTGCCTGCAAATGTGATTTATAACCGTGCACACAACCAACGTACTTCAAACGCTTCGACTGAGCACACAAAACACAATTGTTTCACATCTCAGCAGTCATCCCCAAGAGCTTTAAGTGTTCCTCAGGAGCTTATTGGATTCTTGGTAAAGTCTCCATATGCAGGCTAGTTATATGCAATAAGTCACATGTGGCTGTATGGGTCTGCAGGGAGACGGCAGAGGAGCATGAAGGATTAATGGTTTCATGTAATATACCAGTGTCTTTTACCTCCCTTTCTCCTCCCACACTCGTCTTTCTCTAGATCCCTCCGACATCCAGCCTCCCTGCTTCTCCGCCAGCGTGTTTTTTTTTTCATTCTTCTTCTTCTCTCTGAGTGCTGACTGAGCTACCAACCAAGCATTCTTCTCCTTAACCGTGGCTTTTTACCCCCAGTAACTCCTGTCTCCTGTCCCCTCCCTCCTCTCTGCCTTATGCTGATTGTAATCAAGCAGACAGTGGGTTTCTTTTAATCACGTATGATGGTGGAGAGAACGGATCAGATTTTTCTCTGCATAAGGGAGTGTTACAGCAAGAGAATAACAAGTGGGTGGCGCCCAGTTTATCATCCGACTTATTTGATTTTGAGCGTGCGTGCGTGCGTGCGTGCATGCATGCATGCGTGTATCCAGAGATGAGGTCTATATATTTTTTGTGTGCCACCCCAGCGCTGTTTTGCCATAACATGAATGGGGCCTAATTGAGCGCAGACCATTAGCGGGGGCCTGGTGGATGTGTTACTTGGCAGAGACCTTTTATTTCTTTCTCCCTTCTTTTTTTTTCTTTCTTCTTTTCTACAGGAAAGTGATGGCGCAGCAGTGGTCAGTACACTCAGGTTTCATTCAGTTACAAACTCCTTCTGTATTGTATGTGTGTGTGTGTGTGTACGCGTGCATGCGTGCGTGCGTGCGTGCGTGCGTGTGTTTTATATTCTCAAAATATTTTGAATGAAATGTGCGTGTGTGTGTGTGTGTGTGTGTGTGTTTGTGTGCATGACTGTGTGTGCATGGGCATGTATATATCTTGTCCCTCATGTCTCACCCGGTGCCCCCCTCTTCAGCTCTCTTTTTATTGCCAAAGTGCTCAGATCATTTGAAACTTCCCTCGCAGACCTACTGACTGTAACTGGAGTCATGCGTCGCAGATGAGGGAATTCCTAACGTTATTGGACTTTTCAGGCACTTGGCAGCAGGTCATGTGGCTCTGGGATTTGGCGGGTCCGGCTCGGACGAGCGATACAGACCACTGCAGCCGGGGACGGGGAAAGGTGCAAACAAAATGGCACAACCTCCCAAATTTTTAGATTTAAATTAGTTGGGTTCGCTGCTACCTACATTTGCACATGTGGTCTTTGCTGTTATTTTTGACACACTCAGCATATTAAATGTGGATGTTTGTTTGTTTTTTAAAAAATGGCAGTTTGTTTTCTCTCAGCATAAGATCTTTTGGGATCATCTTCAATAAAATCAGTTCTAAGTTTCTTCTTAGTACAGAGTCGGGTAGAGGTGATTAGTTGACAAGTATGTTTTCCCAGCTGCCTAAAATTTATATATTTTTTGTATTTTATTGAAATATGTAAATATATAAACATGCCTTTACATATGATAAAAGGTAGCACATAAAACACTTTCACAAATCTCTGTCTTTGTTTTGCTCACCATGCGTTATTATGTAGATGTTTACATCTATTTGTACCTGCACATAAAGCAGCGTAGTGGACAGTGTTGGACAGGTGGCAGTGTATTTGTCTCTTTCTCTACAACCTTGGTGTTTAAAAAAAAAAAGGAGTGACTGCTCCTTTTATAGCAGATGAAGCTGTCAAAGGAAGCCATGAGTCACTAACCAGCAGAAAACTATTCTGGATGACCAGTACTCCTCCTTCTCAGTAATAAAAAAAACAAACACTGCGGGGCCCCGGTGCTTTTTTACTAATGATATTTACATAAGACAGACATCATTACAAAGAGAAGACTGTTGCACTGACCCAAATGCCTGAGCTATTAGTGGGAATGCCATTCATCCAAGCTATGCAGCTGATACTGATGAGCAGGACTTTCAGGTTCTGCCTCCTCAGCAGAGACACACACGCCACATCAGGTCAGAGTTCATGCTGTTCCGGGGGACCGTTAATGTTGTATTACCGCGTTACACCGAAATGTTAGTCCATAATGACGCGTCGCTTTGAGAAAAACGAAATAGTTGCGGTGAGCTGGTCCGTACTTGCTGTGGTTCACCCAGTCAAGCAAGACAAGGGATTACGCCCTGTCTAACCTGAGAGCAGTCATGCCTGCATATGCTTGTGCTGAAGTTACACATGTCTTTCATTACGAGTGTTTACCAACAGCATGGCCGACTCCTGCATCGTGTGTCTCGGTCTACTGGTTTGAGGTCGCCAAAGGTCTAAGCAAGTCTGTTAGAGGAAAAAGTCTCGGGTCAGGCCACGTCATCCAAGTCTTGGTGGAAACCAGTGCGACAAAGTTTTGTGACACTACCTCATTTTCACATCCCTCACAAACTTACGGCAGACAAGTCCATGTAACCGTTTCAAAAAGTCTCATGTGCATGAAAGTCGAGTTTGATCCATTTTCTCATTTCGCGGATGTTTTCGTACCCCCCTGCATGGTTGGTAATATTTATGTTTTTCTAAAGCTCATTACATGCTTTGTTTTTTTCCTCTGCCCTCAGACCCAGTCCACACCCACCAGAGGTACCACAGTGATTACAGTTCATCCAGTGAAAGCCCCTCAGTGACCTCCTCAGATCCAGACTACAGACAAGGTAAAAGATGCATGTCCAGCCTGTATTGTTGTTGTTTTTTTCCATTCATTCTACGCTATGTCTGTGTGTGTGTGTGTGTGTGTGTGTGTGTGTGTGTGAGAGAACATACTTATTGCATCAAGTGCTGCACATGCATGACTCAACTTTGTTTGGTGCATGAGGCAGAAGGAAGTAAATGAGGAGGAAAATATAATGTAGGCAGCATTATCATAGTGATGAACTGTTGCAGTGTAGTTGTATTATTCCAACCTGGCTGGAATCTCTGCACCAGAAGAGAAACGTCAATTATTATTTGTCTGATTATGTCCGTGGTAATGCTGATAATGTCCAAAAGCTTTCAATAACAAAAACAAAAACTGTGCAATAAATGTAGATTTTAGATTCGATTCAACTTTATTGTCATTGCACATGTCCCAGTTACAGCTGAAGATGACGTCAGTAACAACAGTGTGGGAAACATTTAGCCATTCAGTTCCAATTGACAAACAAAACTCTGGCTTTGCTAGTGAGCTAAACAGCTCCTATTTAATCAGCCAAACCCGCATGACGGCAGTCACTGTAAATATCCTCTTTTGTGTGTGTCTGAATAGCTCTTCATAATGTCAGCAGGAAATCCGTTTTTTCTCACTCCTCAGCTGTTTTGTTACTGTCGGTGGTTTTGTCGCACTGTCATGGCACTCCCGTGGCATTAACCCCAACAATTATGAGACCTGATGCTATTATTGGTCCTGTCTCCTACATACTATAATGACTGGGTTCCAGGTTATTAATTAGCTTTCGATGATATGTCATTTGGCAATTGCACGCGACAAAAGATTCCAGGATCCCTCAATTTTCCCACCACCTTCCCCATTTATTTATAGAATGAACAAAGTAAGGAGCCTGCTTGGGAAGGGCCCCCTTTAGTTCCTCCAGGGGCCCCTGCTGGATACCTGACCTCCTCACCCTGTAGTCACACGACAGTACAATCACAGAGGTGTTGACATGTTTCCAATATAAATCACATAGTTACAGAAAGTGCGTTAAAGGCATAACAGCCCCTCACATGCAGTGTAAACAGACCTGTATACGCACCGAGACACTGGATTTCTTCATGTAAGCCGTGTAAGTGCCGTTCTCGACGTGCTGTTGTTTTTATAATGATTTCAGACCTGTGTCTAGATTCTAGAATAGACTCTAGAAGGTTGACGTACTTAGAATTGTCAGTGCCGTGGGAGATGGAGCTAACAAAGGTCAAAAGGCAAATGTATTCAAGCTTTCCTAACACCCACGCTCCATTTAACACTGTCTTCATGTTTTACACCGCTGCACGGAAACGTTTGACACTGAGCTCAGGCAGCTGTGCGGACTTCTAAACAGTTTAGTGGGAGAAGTGTCAGTTTTTATTTTTGAAACGGCTGAAATATTTTAAACAAGTTTAAAAGAGACCATTTCATTTGTTTTCTATCATCACAAACGTACGTTCATCATCATCACCCATAAGCAGCAGTGCTGTCTAGCGCATATTGTTGTAACGCAGTGAAGGTCTTTTATGCACAGTCACAATACAGTGCAACAGAGATCCAATTTATGGCACACATGTCCATGCATGTATTCTGCAGCGCGGTGTGTGGGTGTCTGCACTTAAGGGGGGGCGTGTTTGATTGTATACGCGTAAAAAACAAAATGTACTACTTTGTGTTTGTGCGCGCAGCTCATATTCCCATGTCTCTTCCAGCTAAGAAACCGAGTGAGGCGAGGCGGTACGGCTCCCAGTTGGCACTTTCCTCAGAGCACGATGTCCTGTCGCTGACAAGCCACAACACACACAAAAGGTAACACACATATGTCGCAACGTGGCGATTTGACATCGACATTACAAGTGTTGGACTTTTATTGTGCAACTCCTCCATTCTCACATCCTCCAACCTCCCAGCTGATTGTCCCATGTCATAATTTGGGTGGGAAATGTTATCGCAATTATTTCACCACCTGTGTGCTTCTCCCGTGAGGTCATCTCATCCGACGTCCACATTCAGCAATCACTGTCCCTCTCATCTGTGGAAGCACAGATGCACACCTGCCTGCTGCTGCCATCACTCAGGGAGAAAAAAAAACAAGCCTTGAATTTGTCCCACATTGCAGGGCACATGTGAAAGTGGTATTTGATGTCAACACATTTTGTTTGACGTATGCACCTCTGACTGTTCTGCTTCTCTCCATGCAGGCCGTATGACGCGGCTGATGAAAGTCTGGTTGGAGCTGAGCTGCTCCTCCAGAAGCAGGAGGAGGAGGTGCAGCGGCTCCAGGCCCACCTGGCCAGCAGGCTGTCCAGAGCCAACCTCTACCCCACAGACGATCCCCTGGCCCCACCACGCACCTCCATGCTTGACCTGGGAGACCCCCTCTATACCTCCTCTGGACCACTCCGCAAACCCAAGGTCTGCACAGTTTATGGCTTATAACGCCACTATGGAACATTTGGTTTTGAATATGCTGTTATATGTAAAAATAGTTACATAATGTTTGGTTCAACAGACTCATTGATATCTGTGCAAAGTTGTCCGGGTTGTTTCCGGGATTGTTTCACACACACACACACACACACACACACACAGACACACAGTGGGACTCTCCCTGGAGCCAAGGCCTGACTATCCATGACTTGATGCTTGTTTATATTGGAATATCTGATGATGGCTGTACAATTTTAATTTGCATGAGCTCATTGGCAGCTTTGTTGTTGATGCTGAGCTCACTGGATGTTCTGTAAATACAAACTGCTGACTGGAAAACATAATTCACGTCAGCCTCACTGGTAATTACAAATATGTGGTATTGTGGAACATGTGGGGTTTTCTGCGAACGGTCTAATTTGCCCCATCTACCATCACAAATTCTGCAAATGTGTCAGCGCGAGCACTAAACATAGAAACAATGTGCTGATGTACATTACAGTGAACTGCACACGAAACATATAATCTATAATCTCGTTAGGTTAATTGCACCCTGAAAGGTGACATATTCACAGTAGTGTGTTTATCTGAGACTTGATATTGATGCTTCCGATGTGGGGATTTCCAGTTAGTAAAAACAAAATTCCTTGAGCTGATGCGCAGGAATCTTGCTCCTCCACTGCTCACCTAACCAGGAAGTGTGTGCAACACTAAAAAAAAAAAAATCACATGAGCCATTGCCGCTGAAACCGAGTAGCAGGAGCAACAGAACTGGTTTGAACTGGCACTGTTAGTGTGTCTGAGAAGAAAGGAAGTGTTTTGAATGTTTTTGAGAGATGGTCATGGATGCGTTTCACAGATGGTTTGTGTCTTGGAGCAGCACTGCCAACAAGTGATGAAAACCTGTGTCCTCATAAAAAGATAATGATTATAAATAAAGACCTCTCTGTGATATTTACTTTTTAATCTTCACACCAATGGCAGAACTTCCACGGGCCTGAGTTTATGAAGACCGCCAGCGAGCCCTGCATTGCCCTGTCTGTTCCCTCGTCGATAATGGTGAGCATGTAAAATCCCTGCTGCTTTTGGGAAGCTCTCTTATTTGCCATCTGCAAATTCCTCACGCCCTCCGTTTTCCCTCTCTGCCCCACAAGAAACGTGGAAAAGTGGAGGAAGTGCAGCGAAAGGTGGGTGTGGTGCTGCTGAATGGCCAAAAGCTGGAGCTGAGTTGTGACATCAAGGCCGTGTGTAAAGACGTACTGGATATGGTGGTTGCCCACATCGGGCTTGTGGAGCACCATCTCTTCAGCCTTGCATACCTCAGAGGTACAGTATATTGTACCTGCAGCCGTCTGTGCATAGTTTGGTGCAGAGGTTGTATCTGTATTTCTGTTTTCTACACTTGGTATCTCGTTCGAAATGCCAAGCAAATACCAACCTGACTTCACTGCGTGATTCATTTTCTCTCCTGACTCCTTACACCTACCCCCGTACTCTCCCCCTCTTCAAAACAAAACATCCCACATGCAGAAAATGAGTTTTTCTTCGTTGATCCCGATGCCAAACTCTCCAAAGTGGCCCCAGACGGATGGAAGGAGGATCCCAAGAAAAGGAAAACTGATGTGCCTTTTAATCTTTTCTTACGCATCAAGTTCTTCCTTGATGATGTCAGCCTCATACAGTAAGCACAGAAAAAGCCTCAACTAAAATAGATGTATAGATTTCATTGGTGCAGAACAATATGCCCGGGGAGTTTTTGGCATGTCTGAGGTGAAATAACAGTTTTTATTTTTTTTGCGTTTAACAGGCACGCTATGACCAAACACCAGTTCTACCTACAGCTGCGGAAGGATATCTTAGAGGAGAGGATGCGGTGTGACACAGAAAATGCCATGCTTCTTGCCTCACTGGCGCTGCAGGCTGAATTCAGTGACTACCAACCTGAGGTAAAATAATGCATCTGTGTAACCAGTCAGCACTTTCACCTAACATTACAGACGTTTTGTTTTTATCATGATATACAGTAAATCCTACTCCTAAAACTAAACTTCAAGCTATGGTCTAATTAAGCGGCATTAAATAAGAAATAATGCCATTAACGTCTCTGCCGTAGCTCCACGGGAAGACCTACTTCAGACTGGAGCACTACCTGCCGGTGTCTGTCCTGGATAAGGTGGACCAGATGACCATCAGGGAGGAACTGCCAAAACTTCACAGCAACTACTATGGAGCCTCTGAGTCTGAGGCAGAGTTTGAATTCCTCAAGGTCAGCAAAGACTTAGTCACTAGAATCAAGTCCCACAATGTTCTGTCATTGCGATACGTCCCGTAACATGATGGATACGACACACATTAAATGGCAGCTGTTTCCAAAATTATAATTGGCCAGAATAGAGTAATAATACATGTTTGTGTCTACTACAAACAGTGGTAGTTGTCGAGTTATTTGATTCATGCCATCGAACACCACTGAATTGTAAGAGATTCGAATTATTGCTGTCATCTGATCGCTGACCCAAAGACATATTTGTGTGATAAGCTGTCATATTTTGCATAGTTTATCCCAGCATTTATTTTATAAGTCTGTGGTTTGGTCGCCCTGAAGGTGAGCCAAAAGCTGACGGAGTACGGAATCCACTTTCATCGAGTGCTTCCCGAGAAGAGGTCGCAGACAGGCATCATGCTGGGCGTGTACTCCAAAGGTGTGCTCATCTTCGAAGTCCTCAACGGAAATCGAACCCCTGTGCTGCGGTTCCCCTGGAGGGAGACAAAAAAGATTTCCTTCGCCGTATGTACCGCTCGCTTTGTTATCAGAACCGAAACTGAAAATGCAAATGAGCCCAGTCCGCTTTTGCTTTCGCTTAAATGTGCAACTTGTCTTCCTGAAGAAAAAGAAGATTTGCCTGCAGAACACATCCGACGGGATCAAGCACCTGTTTCAGACAGACAGCAACAAGACGTGTCAGTATCTGCATCAGCTCTGCGCTGACCAGCACAAGTTCCACCTGCAGATGAAGGCCCGTCAAAACAACCAGGAGCTGCAGGACCTCGGTAGGAAATATATATAACACAACATCGCTTCATATCATAAGACCTGAGGCTCGGGACAGATGTGAATGGGGGTTTTTTAATCACTGAGAGAAATTTTGATGTGCCACAAAGAAGGTTGCAAACATCAAGTTGTGATCAAGTGTGCATGAAAGGAAAGCGGTCAGCTGCATGTGTCAGTCTGGCCTGGACATTGTCCCCGTAATGCTAATACTCACCGATTTCCTGACCTTAAAATGCTCTTGTTTCTCATTTGGCAACAATCTGTATATGTATAGGCCTAATATATAATCTGCTGAGTTTTCATATTTATTAATTGACAAATTCTAATTATGATGATTAATCAAATTAGAAAATGTCAGTACAGAGTTGCATGTACATTTGGACAGATATTATTACTATTATTATTATTATTATTATTATTATTATTATTATTATTATTATTATTATTATTATTATTATTGTTATTATTATTATTATTATTATTATTATTATTATTATTATTATTATTATTATTATTATTATTATTATTATTATTATTATTATTATTATTATTATTATTATTATTATTATTATTATTATTATTATTATTATTATTATTATTATTATTATTATTATTATTATTATTATTATTATTATTATTATTATTATTATTATTATTATTATTATTATTATTATTATTATTATTATTATTATTATTATTATTATTATTATTATTATTATTATTATTATTATTATTATTATTATTATTATTATTATTATTATTATTATTATTATTATTATTATTATTATTATTATTATTATTATTATTATTATTATTATTATTATTATTATTATTATTATTATTATTATTATTATTATTATTATTATTATTATTATTATTATTATTATTATTATTATTATTATTATTATTATTATTATTATTATTATTATTATTATTATTATTATTATTATTATTATTATTATTATTATTATTATTATTATTATTATTATTATTATTATTATTATTATTATTATTATTATTATTATTATTATTATTATTATTATTATTATTATTATTATTATTATTATTATTATTATTATTATTATTATTATTATTATTATTATTATTATTATTATTATTATTATTATTATTATTATTATTATTATTATTATTATTATTATTATTATTATTATTATTATTATTATTATTATTATTATTATTATTATTATTATTATTATTATTATTATTATTATTGTTATTATTATTATTATTATTATTATTATTATTATTATTATTATTTTAAATAAAATAATTGTATTAATATATTTTTTAGAAATAAATTTATAAATTAGAAAATGTCAGTACAGAGTTGCATGTACATTTGGACAGATTATTATTATTATTATTATTATTATTATTATTATTATTATTTTAAATAAAATAATTGTATTAATATTTTTTTTTCAAATAATTGAATAATATTCTGTTTTTGAATGTCCTTCCTATTAACCAGAGAACTGCCCTCTGAGCATTCTACAGTATTCTCTTGACTCTCGGAGTAGAGATTCAGTGGGACGGACAGTGAGCTCAGGGAGCCTGGCCCCCAGCTTATCGACACGCTCCAACCCGGACCACCTGAAGAGGATCTCATACTCTGAGGTGGCCCTCAACAAGGCTCCGTCCGGCCCAGTGTTAGTCCACGATGAGCTTCACTTCCCGGGATTCACTCCAGTGGCCTCCTCGGTCCTCTCCAACCCACGAACAATGAGCCGCTCCCACCACAACCTTGGACAGATGCCAGAGCACCAAGCGCCAGAGTCACATCGTGGCCTGTTGCACGGTGCGCTGAGTCGGCCACAACCGGACCAGACGGCCCCTAACTTCCAGCAGCACCAGAGAGCCAGCTCAGACACAGACTCCCTGACACAACATCCGGACAAGTGAGTTAAGAGAAGTGAAATGATTAGTCCCCATATAGTGTAGTGTACTGTATATGAGACAGGAGTAGTAGTAATAAAACTCCCATGTTTCCATAAATGTCAGATATGACTTATTTGGAATGTAATTGCTTTCCCATCTCACTTCAGGACAGAGGTTACCAGGGTGAGACTGGTTACCTGGGCTTTAGCTCTGCTGTACACCAGAGAGACACAGAGCACTCTGCCTCTAATTAACCCTCTGAGGGTATTTGTGTGCGAGTGTGCTGTTGTGCCAACCAGCGTGTTTGTTTTTAAATTATTTTAATTAGTACGAAACATGTTTATGTTTGTTTGTGTCAGAAAAATCAAAGAACATATTTATATCCAGTCTCCATTCGATTTCCCTGCCTGCATTACATGATACAGGCTCATCCTGACTCACTCTGTGCTTCCCAGATCATTCGGCACAGCATCCTACAGCAGCCCTGCATGGAGCCTCAGCAAGTCCAAAAGAGAATCGGACTCTTCCTCCACAGAGGATACTGGCCAAGCCTATGTAGTAGGTAAGGATGCTGACCCGGAAAACCCAATAAGTGCAATGAGTATGTTTCCTAAGCAAATTATGAATGGCAATCAGAGAAATGCATTAGATGTTGGTCCTGGCTACACCTTGGCAGGTTGGCCTTAAAAACAGATGTCACAGTTTGCTGTCAGTAGTTTGCACGACCCAGCTGATCTCTGGTGTTGTTTTGCAGGGGTCAGTATGCACAGCTCCTCTGGCCCGCCATCCACCCCAGCCTCTGTTAATGGTAGGTATCTTAATTTCTGCTTCCTTATTTCCTCAGTTACAAAATACAGGAAATACCCCACCGCTTTTTACCATTGCTCACTTTATATCATTCTTAATCCTCTCCATCAATCTGTTGAACCATCTGGTGACCGGGGCACAGCCAAGTACGGATAATGAGACTAAAAAAAAAAAAAAAAGGCCTAAATCACAGTTACATAATGCAGAATTGAGCCTCTGTTCCCTCTGTGTTGCCTGTCTGTGGAACTGAACTCTGGCCCCAGTCCCACCAGTAACAGCGTCACACTTGGCACTGGACTCACAGCCTTCCCTCTTATTCTAGCTGAGCCCATCTTTAAAGGCCCATTTTCCAGCACTGCTAAATCAGGGGCCCATCAGCCACACTGTACGCCTGTCCGGGCTAATTGATAATTAGAGTGTATACAAATGCTCTCATTGTGGGCCCCCCTTGCATTGCACAGATTCGCTCAAGAAAAAGCTCAATGCCTTACCATCTCCAGAGAGAGAGATCACAACTGTTAACCTGAAGAAAGATGTGAAATACGGCCTGGGTAAGGATGCACCGTGCATGCATTTATCTCTACTGTAAGAGCTGACATGTCTTAGTCTGAAGTTTTGTGTGCGGAAGGTGAGTGTGTCTTTGTGCTTGGATTGTCTGTGCTCACCAGGGTTCCAGGTTGTTGAAGGGGAGAGCTCTGGTCATGTGGATCCTGGCACCATCATTAGCTCCATCACTCCCGGTGGTCCAGCTGATGTCAACGGCTGTCTCAAACCCGGTAGGCCTGACCCCCACCCCTACCCCCCCCACCACCGCCCCGCCCCCTCATTGGTAGATTTTGGCGTCTTGTGTTTTCTCCTGGGAGAATGTGAAGCAGTTCCATGTTGTAACGGTGCAGGTGACCGGCTGATCTATGTGAATGAAGTCAACCTTGAAGGGCTCTCCCATGCTTCCACGCTTGACATCCTCCAAAATGCCCCTGATGACGTTACGCTGGTGGTGTCACAGCCTAAAGAGAGGCTCTACAAAGGTAAACGCATGGACATGAAATTTTAAAAACTAATATTTACATTTTTTATAATAATTGTTGTTGTGCAGGTTATGCATCACCAGTATTTTACTTTTAGACCTGTACACCAATAACGCCGTTGACTCACTTCCTCCTGACAGACTCTTCTTCAGGATTTGCCCCCTATCAAGCCAAGTCCTCTCTGAAAGCACTTAACGCTGGCCTGAAACGAGAACAAGACTTTGATACCTCGTCAGAGGAGCGCATGGGAACAGGAAGCCCCACCCCTCCTCTCCTGAGCGCTGGCACGCCGTCAGCTGCCTCGTCCACACTCCACCAGCATGCCAGCCTCAGTTCTCAGGACTCCAGGACAAGTGGTTTTACTAAAACCAGCCACCCCCCTGTAACCAGTGTTCAACAGTACCTAGAAAGAGCTACGACCGCATCCAGTGCCCAGCATCATAGACCAGAAACTGTCACAAGCACTGATCCTATGCCGCCGGCTCTGCCGCCCAAAACCAGAAAAGCTAAATTGTTAGAAGTGCCCAAAGTTACAGAGATTTCAGACTGGGGGGATTCAGACATGGATGAAGAGACCTATTCCAGTAGTCAAGAGAAACTCAAATTCAAAAAGGTGCGGACTTTGTGTTGATGATTTCATTGGTGTGAATGTATTTTTATGGTATGAATTACCCTGCATAAAGAATAATGCATACATAATCTACACAATCATTCTCCTTCAATCCGAGTGAAGCAAATCAGAAATGTTATGGAGTAGGTGAATGGTTGTTCTGCAAACAAGCATGACACATAACCTGTCCAATGCGTTGCACAACTAACTGGCCCATTGTGCATAATCTTCACTGATCATTGCATTTACAGTGTCAATGCAAGGCAGTCTGTTACTTAAGCACTGCATGTCTTTCCCTGAATGCATTATCTGCCAGTTCTGCTTTGTCAACTCTCCCTTTACCCCGTTTTCTATCTGCATGTTCCAGCTTGTGATCATTCAACTTAATACCCTGTTCTCTGTTTGCAGGAAAACATCATGGAAAATTTAAATGGTAATGCCCCAGGGGTCAATAGTCTCCGTCCAGGAGAACTATTTGACATTGAGCTGTCGAAAAAAGACAGCAGCCTGGGCATAAGTGTCACGGTACTGTTCGGCAAGGTTTTCACCCTCTCTTTGTTTTGCCCCCTCACCCCCCTCATTTTGTCACTCGCTTGTGTGTTTCTGTGTGTGTGCTTACGTGTTGCTTGGTTTGGTTTGCTCTCATAACACTGTGCCGTCATATCTGGGAGCTCTTGTGGGAGTATGTGTTCACCAAACTAATATAGCATCAAATCTTCATTTATTTTAATCAATAAAGATATAAAAGTTACAATGTATATTTAGGACTTTCACAGAGAGGATCACAGAAGCGGCTGCTGCTTATTGTTAGAGACGATTTTCATTATAATGCCACTAATATAATTTCTTTTTAACAGATTTTCAGCGCCTTATTGTTTGGCATGGGTTTAAGTTCTCTTCAAACACAATAACAAATCACCTCAATGTGTCTTCAGATCAGGGTTGCTGTCACATATTTGTGTGCAGAATAATAACTCATTGACTGCGGTGTTGTGTTGCATCAGCGATACAAACACTAAAAAAAACACGTGACGATAACAAAATAGATATTTTGTAGGAATTCACATTCACCCGTTTTTAATCATTTAGATGTAACATCTCAGTAATCATATGAGTCATGTCACAACGGAGGATTTTTTTTTTCCATTTACACCAAAATCATGTGAAATGGTAAATGCTTTGTTTAACTGTTACATTATTAAAGCACAGCAATAACTATATTAGTTGTCAACAAGGTAAAGGATGAGAGTTATGGTTTATGGCACCTGAGAATATAAATGATGCTTTTAGGAAAAATATTTATGTAGCGATATATAAATATAAACTACACAACAAGGATCAGAATTATAGTAGATTTATAGTAGATTTTTTTATTGAAGAAACAGGCAGGGAGTGAGAGAAAAGGAAATAAAATCAAAAAATGTATTTGATTCTGTTGGAATTCATTTGATTTGAATTGATTTCCTTCTCAAATTAGTTTTGTCAGTCAAAAATCAGCTGATCTAAAAGGTGTGAATCTGATTCTGTAATTGTGCACCACTGATAAGATAATAATAATCAATAATCAGTAATCAGCTCTGATCTATAGTGAGCTTTAGAAACATATGCACAAAACATTTAATGTAAGTCACGTCATTTTTATTACTAAATATAATGAACCCAACAATGTAAATCCTTAAATCCTGAACCTATGGTGAAGACAAAGCATCTATCATGTAGCAAACAAAAAAATCCTCCACATCTTCCATCAGCCCCCACAGAAAACAAAAAAAACATCATAAGCCATCTTTTCTTTGGTGACCAGACTAAGTGTTGTGTGTTGTTTCTTAGGGGGGAGTCAACACGTCTGTTCGACACGGGGGCATCTACGTCAAAGCCATCATACCGAAGGGTGCAGCCGAGCTGGATGGAAGGATTCAGAAAGGTTAACAGCCTTGATGCTCGTGGTACAAAGAGTGATGTTTGGACTACTTATGTGTCTTAACCACTGTCTGTCTTGTGATCAGGTGACCGTGTGGTGGCCGTGAATGGGAAGAGTCTGGAGGGGGCCACTCATCAGCAAGCTGTGGAGGCTCTCAGAGACACCGGGCAGGTGATGCATGGCTTTCTCTCTCTTCTCATCCTGTTGACAAGCTGCCGAGTTGCCACCAGCTGGTCAGTAACACAATGTAAATCATTTCCCACCTCAGACGGTGCATCTGTTGCTGGAGAAGGGTCACCCGCCTGCAAACAGTGTCCACGCCCCCGTCACACCGCAGTGCACCCGACCGTCCGCCGGCAGCAACCGAGAGCACAACAAGACCAAAGTGCAGCTACAGGAGGTCAAAGAAAAACCAGAGTACAACTTCATCACACAAGGTGAGGTGACACAGCGCCGTTGCCGTGTACATCATCTAGGTTTATTGTGGCATAGCACGTTTAGTGAGTGCTATTTCTATTTTTTCATACACACTGATACACAAATATAATCCTGACAGAATGTTCAGTCAATGACGAAAAGTAATAGTAAAAAAGTAGTCATCCGTCCATCTTATATCTAAACATCTTTGTAGGTTGTTTCTGTCTATTCGTGTTCACACTCTACTCACAGACAGGTGTTTGTCCTCGCCTCCACAGATAATGTGTTTGAGGTGTGTCTGCTGAAGAACACATCAGGCCTGGGCTTCAGTTTTAGTCGAGAGGAGAACATCCCCGGTGAGCCACCTGGCTCCAGCATGGTGCGGGTCAAGAAGCTGTTTCCTGGTCAGCCGGCAGCAGAGAGTGGTCGCATTAACGTGGGAGACGTCATCCTGCGGGTCAATCAAACACCCCTCAAAGGACTATCACAACATGTAAATACAGCCTCTCATCCACCCGTGTCACAGTTTGATATTAATGATGCAAATGATGATTGATTTACTGGGAATCCTGTGTCTCCGCACATAGGAGGTGATATCAGCCTTGCGAGGAACAGGCCAGGAGGTGACTTTGCGTCTTTGTAGACCAGAACATGGTATTCTTCCTGAGATGGATACTTCAGTTTTGGTGAGTCAGTAAATATAAACATAAATATACAAGTTTTGTTTGTTTGTTTTTTCCCAGTGGAAATACGCGCTTAAATCATTTTTCAAATATGTTTCTTTTTATTTAGACGCCAATGCCATCACCTCGAAAGGAGGTGCTGACACAGAAAGAGCCCAGCCCAAGCATAGTCCAGAAGACCCATTCTACACCGCCACAGGCCAAGAAGAGCCAGGGCCTTGTGGAGGACGTGCTGGAGAGGCTGTTGCACAAATCCCCCGGCAGGCGCAACAGCTACAGTGACAGTACAGATGGGGATGAGGAGGTGGAGGAGGCCTTCAGCACCCGCGAGCACAGCAGGCAAACTTGGGATCAGAGCGTCTACCATACCCCCAGCAGCAACCTGGGTCTGGTGAGGTATGATAGCACTGGTCATCTGGACGAAACCATCCACTCAGCCTTCTACTCTCCAGACGTGCAAACGACAAGATCAGACCTCAGCAAGAGGTACCTGTGAAATAATGGTCATATCCTCTGCACGAATTATGTTTTTTTGAAATCTCATATGAAATTGTCTTTGTGGTTGTTCCCACAGGCATCCTTCTTCCCCTGTCACAGCTGATCCAGAGTCCCCATCGCTGCCCATGGTGTCTTCCCCCTCTGCACCAAGCCCAGATCCACTACCACCACCACTGCCTCTGCCCTTAAACCTCACTGTGTCTGGCAATGGACAGGACATGGAGGAATTAGTACCGGTAAGGCCTGAGGAATGGAAGCTCCTGGAATTAAGTGTTGGTTGTCTATGCGTTTCCAAGAAGAGGTTCGGCTACAGTGTGCATCGAATTTCCAGTAACTGAGATTCTTTTCTGTTTTTAGGAAGTTGAGCAAAAGATCTCCTTGATGAAGTCGGAAAAAGGCAGTTTAGGCTTCACACTCACCAAAGGTAATGATCATGGGTGTTACATCCATGACATCGTCCAGGATCCAGCTAAAGGAGATGGAAGACTCAGGCCCGGGGACAGACTCATTATGGTACATATTTGTCAATAACTCCACGTTCAGTCGAAACCAACAAGTTAATTCTGTTATTGACAGAAAATATATAGGTGCCTGAATGTTAGTATAAGCTCATGACTTGCTCTGTAGTATTAATCATATTAATCCGCTGATGTAACTAGCGGCAAAAAAAAAAAAAACGAAAATATAATGATGAATCAATAATAAATGACACATTTATTTTCTATTTACAGGTAAACAATATAGATGTGAGCAATATGGGTCACACTGAAGTGGTCAATCTAGTGCGTGCTGCCCCTTGGATAGTTGATCTGACGGTGGGGAGGGTCCTGGATGCTCCCAAACCCCCCATTGAAGCACATTTACTGCCTGATATTTGTTTCAAGGGCAGCCAAGAACCGATGGGTAAGAATTTTCCCTCACATGCCTGAAAATAAGGTACCAAATCCCCAGTTGTTGCATGGGGGAATTAGGGCTTTAATTTGTATTTCATATGCCCAGGCTTGATACTGGACGGTGGTAGTGACAGCGTGTATGGAGTCTTGTTTGTGAAGGACGTCCTGCCAGGTTCGTTGGCCTACAAGGAAGGCAGCCTGAGACCACTGGATTTAATCCACTTCATCAATGGTGCTCCCACCCAGGACCTGACTCTCAGTGAGAGCACAAGACTCCTGGAGCTCTCCCTCAACAACCTTGCGCTCAAGGCCACAAGGTAGTACACAGTGTTTGTATTATATCTCAGTGGCATTACAAAATTTTATACATCTGTGTGTGCGTGTGTGTGTGTGTGTGTGTGTGTGTGTGTGTGTGTGTGTGTGTGGCTTATGTACCATGATTTCAATAACTCTTTCAATTCACTTCTTCTGACTCAAAGGGATGGAAAGCCTGTTTTCCCCAGTCAGAAGAGTGTCTCTTTTCTCAACAAGAACATTAGCCCCCAGCTTTCATCCAGCATAAATGGTATGTCTCCCCCCTTAAGGTGCCACCTGTGACTTTATAAATTGGATCTTTTATCTTGCATCTAACTGCCCCATTTCTGTTAAAGGGCTTCTTAAAGGGGATGATTCAAGGGATGCAGAGTGCCTTGCAACGCTTTGTCCCTTAGAGGTAAGCTAAAAGAACATGCATGTAGCTCAAGACATGCTACACAACATCAGCTGTTTGTTTTTTTTAATTGCATTCATATTGTAAAGCTGGATGACTGCCATCAACTCGTGTCTGCTGAATGTGCAGGAGGAAATTATCATGCTGGATCTGGAGAAACCTCCGTCTGGAGGTCTGGGTTTCTCTGTGATTGGAGGGGAGAGGGGGATCTTTGTGAAATCCATCACACCAGGAGGAATAGCAGAGTCCTCAGGGAAGCTGCAAGTGGGCGACAGGCTGTTGAAGGTGAGTGCTGTTTTTTTTTTTGTTTTTTTTAATTTATGGATAGATAGATAGATAGATAGATAGATAGATAGATAGATAGATAGATAGATAGATAGATAGAATTGTACGTTGTAATAATGTTTGTCTAATTGTTGTCTTTTGATGTTTTTCTTTTAGATGAATGAAGAGCTGATGACCGGTGTGTCCCACACCAAAGCTGTCACCACCATCCGCAAAGCCAAAGGCCTGGTACATCTCATCGTCTCCAGGCCGCCAGACCTGGGTTTCTCTGTGATTGGAGGGGAGAGGGGGATCTTTGTGAAATCCATCACACCAGGAGGAATAGCAGAGTCCTCAGGCAAGCTGCAAGTGGGCGACAGGCTGTTGAAGGTGAGTGCTGGTTTTTTATTTATTTATTTATTTATTTATTTATTTATTT
Source organism: Trinectes maculatus (assembly GCA_016785345.1). Taxonomy (NCBI): domain Eukaryota; kingdom Metazoa; phylum Chordata; class Actinopteri; order Pleuronectiformes; family Achiridae; genus Trinectes; species Trinectes maculatus. The sequence goes on from JAFBJQ010001055.1 coordinate 83,004, forward strand.
ATAGATAGATAGATAGATAGATAGATAGATAGATAGATAGATAGATAGATAGATAGATAGATAGATAGATAGATAGATAGATAGATAGATAGATAGTTGTACGTTGTACGTTGTAATAATGTTTGTCTAATTGTTGTCTTTCGATGTTTTTCTTTTAGATGAATGAAGAGCTGATGACCGGTGTGTCCCACACCAAAGCTGTCACCACCATCCGCAAAGCCAAAGGCCTGGTACATCTCATCGTCTCCAGGCCGCCAGACCAAAGCCCAAACACGTACCTCGCCTATCTCCCCATCAACTCTGACAAGTGCAACGAAAACACGGGTACCAGCCGGGACAAGTTATAAATGAGAGATGAATGCTTTTTGTCTGATTTCCACCGTCACTTACATTCCTGCCTCGTTGCTTTCAGACCTGAGTGAGGACAGTGGAGTGAAGACAAAGCTGTGCACTCCCTATGATGAGATTAAATCTGACGGCTTCCCTCCAATACCACCAATAGGTAGAACACACAGTATAGTAAATGTACCCTAAAATCTCAATTGAATAATACAGAAAGTTGTGTAGTTTTTGTGAGTGAAAAAGGCAATAAACTTCACAAACAAACGTTTCCTTGTTGAACAGACTATGAAGATGGTCCAGTGGAGCAGGGCAGAGACACAGAGAGAGACACAGAGTTTTCTGAGGACACAGACTGTGATGGCTCATCTTTGCCTGAAGACTCCCCTGAGGTACAACTCGAACTCTCGAGACTCCATGAAACTATAAAGTTTGAATCAGATTTTTTGATCTTTTGATGTTTTTTTTTTCTTTTTCTTACATAATCAGAGTTCCCGAAAGGTGGAATGGCAAGAGGAGAGTGTTGATTATCCAAGAAATGAGAAGTAAGATTTGGCTTTTGGATGTACACCTATCATATTTATAATAATATACAGCATGGTCCATCCCACTGTAACCTACTCACTCATGGTCATGTTCACTATCACCAGCTATCTGCAAATGAGTGCCGGCCAGCCAGAGGAAGATGAAATCACATGGGGAAGTGATGAACTGCCTATTGAGAACATGAACTCCAAGACAAGAGATGGTAAGACCGACTTTTTCCAAACCTGATTTTAAATTTGACCACAGGAATGCTATTTTTCAATAGAAGTTATATGCACAAGGGAACAGTAGATGAGGTCTAAATTGTACATTTTAATTTTGAAATAGTAGGGTGGACTCAAAAGAAACAGGAAGGTAATCAGTCACAAAAAGGTTCCGTTGTGGCGACCATACAACCCAGTTCCTATTATCTGTCTCACTGCTATTAGGAGTTAGGGGTCATAAATATATGTGATGTGTATATTTTTATTATAATCTAACAAAAGCCTGTTTTTTAATGCCTTCATTTTGTGCTCCCCCAGATGGGCCAATCATCACGGAGGATGAGCTGACATCCCTACCCCTCGTCAAAGTGGTTCCTGATGGCCAGTACACAGGACCAAAGCTCAACACCGTGGTCCGCATGATGCGGGGGCTTCTGGAGCAGAAAGTCCCGCTGCAGGAGTTTGAAGTGAGGATCTGATTTACATTTCAGCACGTGCGAGTTGAAGGTAAATCTGTTTGGTTTATATCAACATCTGTTTTCTTCCTTGACAGAATCTTCAAAATCTCCAGCCGCTGGATGACTGTCTAATAGGTCAGACGAAGGAGAACAAGAAGAAGAATCGTTACAAGAATATCGTTCCCTGTAAGAAAAGTAACAAACGTGTCATCACAAATTACATGAAATTTGAATGTCACTAAATTCCCAAGTATGGAAATTGAAACATGTCTTAAACACATATTTTATAGTTGACACTACTCGAGTTGTGCTGGGCAAAGATGGGGGCTACATCAACGCCAACTTCATCAAGATGCCAGTGAAGGATGAGAACTTCATGTACATTGCCTGCCAGGGCCCCTTACCCACCACGCTGGCTGACTTTTGGCAAATGGTGTGGGAGCAGAAGTCCAACGTGATCGCCATGATGACCCAGGAGGTGGAGGGTGGCAAAGTGAAATGTCAGCGGTATTGGCCAGATACTCCCTGGACTGCGGAGATGGTCGACGACAGGTTACAGATCACACTGATCAAGGACCAGCACTTGGACAACTTTGTCATCCGACTCATTGAGGTCAAAGATATCCTGGTAAGTTTATGTATCCAGTTCTTATTTTGTTACAGTAACTAAAACATTTTATTCAATTTCAGTGTGTGCCCTTCCTCCGCAGACTAATGAAATCCAGCGTGTGACTCACCTGAACTACACGGGATGGCCGGACCACGGAACGCCCTCACAACCCGAGCAGCTGCTCACATTTATCTCCTACATGAGGCACATTCATCAGTCAGGGCCTATAATTACACACTGCAGTGCAGGCATTGGTCGTTCAGGAACCCTCATCTGTATTGATGTGGTACTGGGTCTCATCAGTAAAGATGCTGATGTAAGTTGTACCGTCTTTATCTTGTGTGTGTTTGTGTGTGTGTGTGTGTGTTTGTAATAATAAGTTTGTTATTTGTTGTTTTTGGTAGTTTGATATTTCAGATGTTGTAAGGAACATGAGACTTCAGAGACAGGGAATGGTCCAGACAGAGGTGAGTTATTTTTCAGTGTCTGCTTTTTGTATGGCGTGCCTCTCTACAACACTCATTTATACCCTTTTTTTTTTTACAGGACCAATATATTTTCTGCTATCAAGTGATCCTCTATGTCCTCAGATGCCTACAAGCAGAGGAAAACATCTCAGGATAGTAGAAACCACATATGGACGTCATATAAAGGCTGTGTGACTGTTATCGTTAGAGCAAAACAAAAATGCAGAGTTGACACAGGCAAAAGTTGCCAAATTACACTCCATGTTTTTAAAATGCCTTAAAATATTCAGTTTCCTGAGGGTAAGTTCTTTTAAGAAGTCTATATTTTTATGTTTGCTTTTTGTTTTCACTCTTTGGCTGCTACTCTCTTTCAGTGCATTTATTAGAACTGCTGATTGTATTTCCTATTGTCACCTACAAGCAAGAGAACACTTTCTAGATCCTTGGATATTCTAAAATAATTATAAAAGTGATCAATGATCTCATATTTTATATGGAACAAAATTGTACTTGTGTATTTTGAATTTTATTTTGATGCTGGAACATGCCTTGACAGAATACTATGTCAGTATTTGCTTTGTAAATCTATTTTACAGTAATTGCTCACTGCCTGAGGTAAATGATGAAATTAAAAGTGTACATATTCATCTCTTGAAAATTAAACTGGATACATTCTAAATGGTGTGTGTCAAAACTTTTAGTTTGAAAAGAGCATCAAAAGTTGTTTTTTTTCTTATTATTTGTCACTTTTCAGTTTTTTGGGGGGGCATAAAATGACGAGCTGTGTATACCTGTGTTTCTATCACATTCCAAACATGCTGTAAAATATAATATTGAAAATACATCTAAAAAAGCATCTAAAGTTTTACCAAGTTTGCTGACTTGCAACCTGACTGATGATAAACAGAAGCTACACTTGCACGTGTAGGTTATGGGTTGTCTTTCCCCAGTTCCACCACAACGTGGTGCCAAAGTCATTGTCTTGTGATTCTTTTAACATTGACCTGTTAGAGGGGTGGCGGGGCTTAGGGGAGCCAAGGGTTAGGGGATCCAAGGGTTGGGGGGTCCAAGAGTTAGGTGGTAGAGGGGTTGGGGGGGCTAGGGGCCCAAATAATAATAATAATAATAATAATAATAAGAGAAAAATTCTCTTGAACTTTTGAGTGGGCTTACTAGTATGCTACTACCCGATTATGAATGCATCCAGAGAAGCACCATTTTCTATGTGTGTATCTATGTGGAATGAAGTCGTCACACAGGGGTGATGTCATAAGTATTGTGTGCCTTGATGATATAATTATGATTTGTGACATTAGTAATAATACAGGGTATCCTATTTACAATTTCAACAATCTAATACAAAAGTCAATGATTAGACAGATCTGTGGAAATTATTACAAAATGAGGGGCAGCTATTGTCTTTTTTGCCTCATATCGTACACCTCTTACATGGACACTATTAGTTGCACGAGGGTACGTGAAATAGAGAAATGCAATGTGATTAAAAACTTTGACTGAGTACATAGAACAAATCTGATTAACATCATTTGCCTTTGTAGTATTTTTTTGAACTTGTAAAGAGTCTTTGTGGATAACTAAAGTTTATTGTTGTTTTGCTTACAATACAATACTTATGCTGCTAAAATGTGCTGCATTACTAGTCTCAACCACCACAACTGCCATTATTATTGTTATTATTATTAACAACAACAACAGCAATAATAATATAATAATAATAGACTGAATGGAGTGAGTGAGCCGAATAATCATCTAAGTTCGCAGTGTTTCCGGTGAGTCCGCTATGTTTCCGGTGAGTCGGCTAAGTCGTGAAAGATTCAGTGAAAGATTCAACTGAATCATCTGGGTCCGCAAACTCACCCTGTGTCCTTAACAGTAGCCAACCAGAAGACTCATAGGATCCGGGTTAATTGTGACCTCGGATTTGTGATTCCTAAATAAGTACGAAGATTCGAGTCATTAACTCGTGTGATTCAGGAACCGACTAGCTCTAGTTGGATCAGGAAGTGGACAGAGTTGGAGCAGGATTTGCCGCTTAGCGTTAGCGCTCGCTCGTTTTTATTCGACCTCTGCACTGTTTCAGCGGCTTCTCCTCTGACACACTGGTTACATGTTGTCTGTCCCACCGGATCACATCGTTTCGCAGCACCAGCTATGACTTCGATCACGCAGAGGACCTCGGGCCTCGTCCAGCGCAGGACCGAGGCCATCCGCAGCGCCGCCGCCGACAGGGAGAAGGATTCGGGCGATGAGGAGGAGGACGCGCGCCGCGGGGAGGAGGAAGACGAGGACAAGGGGGACTCGAAGGAGACCAGGCTCACGCTGATGGAGGAGGTGTTGCTGTTGGGCCTCAAGGATCGAGAGGTGTGGACATTGTCTTAATCTTTAAAGTTCAACAGGAGCAGGTCGAGTCAGCAGACGCCAAGCTAACAGATTTTCAGTAAATCCCACCAGAACTGTTTGTATAAAAAAGCGTAACGTTGCTGTTAAATTTCAAATGTTTAGCTAGTTAGCAAATGTTTGCCAGGCAGCATGTGTGTGTAATATATATATATGTGTGTGTAATATATATATATATGTATATGTATATATATATGTATGTATATGTGTGTGTGTGTGAGAATATATATATAAAGTGTCGTTTCACAGACAGAAACGTGAAGTAGAGACTGGACGTTGCTTAGCTCCGGTTAGTTTTCGTGTTAACTCTACATATAACTCGCGCAGCAAACACTCCGGCTAGCTACACGTCAGCTAAGTAAACAAGCACCGCACCTTGGCTGAATACATGTACCCCCGCCTCCCTGTCAGGGCTACACGTCTTTCTGGAACGACTGTATTTCTTCCGGACTTCGTGGGTGTATGCTGGTCGAGCTGGCTCTCAGAGGGAGGCTACAGCTGGAGGCCTGTGGAGTGAGGAGGAAGAGCCTGCTGTCCAGGAAGGTGAGATATGTGACTGACAGCCCAATCAGCAGGTTTACTGTGCAGTTCTCTCATAACGAAATATTACACACTTCATGACAGCTATTTTTACTACTGTCACACATACATATACATTTATAACATGACATACCCTTGAGTAAATTTGTTGTCACCATTGACAAGATTCAGTGAATCACAAGGGGCATCAACAAGTATTAATATCCTATGCATAAATATTTATCAACCAAGAATGAAATAAATAGTTCTCTGAAGGTGTTTGCCTTTACTTTTGGTAGACATTAATGTTCATACCAGTATATGTACGTAAATATGTGTATGTGTGATTTTTACGCGCTTCATTGCTGTGGTATTCCTGCTTTTACAGTAATTTAACACACCATTGCAGGTGTTCAGGGAATACAAAAGAACGTAGGAGTTCAGTCTACCCTGCCACAATGCAATGATATAATAGACACGCTGTATATAGATACTCTGTGAGAAGCCCACGCTGTACCAGATTAGGTGTAGTCATTCCTGTTGTCACGTGATGTGACCTTAGGTGTGTGTAAGAAGCTGACATCAACAAACATCCTGGTTCAAATATGTTTCAAAATGTTTGCCAAGGTGATCTGCAAATCAGATGCCCCAACCGGAGATGTTCTGCTGGATGAGGCCTTGAAGCATATTAAAGAAACCCAGCCTCCAGAGACGGTCCAGAGCTGGATCGAGCTCCTCAGTGGTGAGATAAATCCTGCTGAGTTTGTTAACCAAAGCCTGCAATAATCTACTCTCTGTTTCAATGCTCCCACATGTCAATGGTTTTCATTTTCATAGATTGTCTGTCTTTATAGCAATACTGATAGATAGTTGATATAATATATTTCTATATTACCTATATAACCTTTTTGATAACCACATGACCATTTTAGTCTTTTTTTATGAGTAACACAGATGTGATGTTTGATACCCTTCTTTTTCCTATATGACAGTAAACTGTTGAATATCTGTCTGATTGATTGTAATTAAAAACTTGTTACCAGGCGATTATTGCACCACTAGGCAGCAGAGAATACGAACATAGTTGTCAACAGCAGTCCCCTTATTTTAAAAGAAATTAAAGCATTTGAATAAGCATCCGTTTTTAAATTACTCAACACAATTCATCACGCCACCCTTTTTTACACAGAGAGTCGTCTTGAAATTTTAAAGTGACTGATGATACTGATGTATGGATTCTCTGTTGCCTTGTAGGGGAGACCTGGAATCCCCTCAAGCTGCACTACCAGCTGAGAAACGTCAGAGAGCGCCTGGCGAAAAACCTGGTGGAGAAAGGTGTCCTCACCACAGAGAAACAGAACTTCCTACTCTTTGACATGACCACGCATCCGCTCACCAACAGCACCATCAAACAGGTGAGGTCTTCACACATAGTCAGTGCCAATGAGAGGCTCTTGACTGTGAAGTAAAAACTTAATGACACAAGGGATATACAGTGGAGGAAATAATTATTTGATCCCTTGCTGATTTTGTAAGTTTGCCCACTGACAAAGAAACAAACAGTCTATAATTTTAACGGTAGGTTTATTCAAATAGTGAGAGATAGAATATCAAAAAGCAAATCCAGGAAATCACTTTAAATAAAAGACATAAACTGATTTGCATTCTATCAAGTAAAATAAGTATTTAATCCCCTGGCAAAAATGGTTTAGTACTTGGTGGCAAAACCCTTGTTAGCAAGCACAGAGGTCAGATGTTTCTTGTAGTTAATTACCGGGTTTGTGCACATGTCAGGGGGAATCTTGGTCCACTCCTCTTTACAAATCATCTCCAAATCCTTAAAGTTTCGAGGCTGTTGCTTGGCAACTTGAAGCTTCAGCTCCCTCCACAGATTTTCTATGGGATTAAGGTCTGGAGACAAGCTAGGCCACTCCATTACCTTAATATGCTTCTTTTTGAGCCACTCCTTTGTTGCCTTGGTCATTGTTGTGGTGGAAGACCCATCCACGACCCATTTTCAGTGCCCTGGTGGAGGGAAGGAGGTTGTCACTCAGGATTTTACAGTACATGGCCCCGTCCACCTTTCCATCAATGCGGAGAAGTCGTCCTGTCCCCTTAGCAGAGAAACAGCCCCAAAGCATAATGTTTCCACCTCCATGCTTGACGTTGGGGACAGTGTTCTTGGGGTCATAGTCAGTATTTTTCTTCCTCCAAACATGGCGAGTCGAGTTGAGGCCAAAGAGCTCGAATAATGGCACCAACAGTTGTCACTTCCTCACCCAACCTCTTGCCTATGGTCTTGTAGCCCATTCCAGCCTTGTGCAGGTCTACAATCTTGTCCCTAATGTCATTAGACAGCTCTTTGGTCTTGTTCTTGGTGGAGAAGTTGGAGTCTGACTGATTGATACAGGTGTCTTTGCTTCAGGTAACAAGTTTTTTTTTTGGCGTATCTAAGCAGTAGGAGTATTTAACCAGTCTGTGGGAGCCAGAATTGGTAATGGTTGGCAGGGGATCAAATACTTATTTCACTCAATGAAATGCAAATCAATTTACACAGAGTTACACAGAGTCCAACAGACATTAAATCACTTGTTTTAAATGCTGCACCATATCTGCAAATCACATCACATAAGGTTGCAATATCTTTCCATTTCCAACAGTCAGAAAGTCCTCAGCATCAGCATCTGTGGTGAACTTGTAAATTAAGTAAGATCATTTTAAACTGTGAATTTTAAGCCTTAAATTTACACACAGCCTGTCCTGCACCTCAATAAGCAGGAAAGTGGCAATGTGGAAAGTGGAAGCCAATACGCGTCTCATACATACACAGCTTTAAAACTGAGCTAATTCTTCATACTTAAATGTATATAATAACCACATACATGTTCCGGTTGTTGCCCACAGCGCCTTGTCAAGAAAGTCCAGGACTCGGTTTTGGAGAAGTGGGTCAACGACCCGCACCGGATGGACAAGCGGATTCTGGCTTTAATACTTCTGGCCCACTCGTCCGACGTTCTCGAGAATGCCTTTGCCCCACTCCAAGACGACCAATACGACCTGGGCATGAAGAGAGTCCACACTCTGCTAGAGTTGGAGCCAGAGAAAGAGAGTGCCAAGCCCAATGTCAATGAACTTATGTGGGCTGTTGTAGCTGCGTTTACTAAATGAAAACACCTGATTGGATGGACTGAAAGATCTGGCCATGATCTTTTTTTATTTAATTGGTCGAAGGACTTTGCTTAATCGGACAGACTTCACTTTAATGAGACAATCTTTTTTTTTTGGTTGGGGGAGCCTGTTTGTACTGTACATCTATTCTGGATGAGATATTGGGGGGTAGTCTCTTGTAACCCAGTGCAATCTGATTGGTGGTGGGCCTCACCAAGTAACCTTTGGTTGGCTTAAAAAATGACTAGCTGCAATCACACAGTGAGGTAAATGATCTGCTGCTATGGGGCTGGATCTACTTCTGAGCTCCATCTCGATGAACTGTTGGGTTACTGTCGATGTTAGACGGTGTCAAAGAACAAAGCAGCAGTGACAGCAGAAGTCATGGTGAATGTGAAGATTTTGAGTGAGGCCAATTTTCCCTCTACACTAAGGAAACATCATCTCTCTGTTACAATATCTGACCAGAAACAAATCCTGGTCTCCATTCTCAACCCCATGCTTATGCAGGGACAACAGATTGCAACTCGCACAGGTACCGATGTTCTTTGCACTCATGCAGGTCTCCTGCTTTCATCTGTTCATTCTCCCCATCTCCTCATTTAATTCACTGTTGTCCTTTCTTCCTCATTACATGTTTAGGAGGAGAGGACCAACGTAAACGTTTGAGTTCAGTTCCTGCACTGTTGAGAAGTAAGCTGATTTGGCTCTTAAAGACCGAACTAAATATAAAATTACACATGAAGTCAACAAAACAATTTAATCTCATTAAATCACACTTTTTCCAAGGGTCCATTCTGTGTTAATAAAATGAGACTAGTCTTCCATTTTTATTTATGTTGCTGGTTGATGCTTGGACTAGCCTGCCATTTATCAACTGTTTTGCACACTTTTGCCCTGTAGGTAGGATAGTACTTCTAGGGATTTTTCCTGAGTTGAGTAACCTACTTGTGAAGATGGGCCTATGCGTTATGAACCCAAGCATCCTCAGTAAAGTTAATAGTTGTCACTTATTTTGACTTGAGTTATTAATCTCTTTGTTTGAGGATATATACTATAAAATCATTCCTCCGGGGAAAAAATATCTAATTTTAAAGTGTGACTTGACCTGAAAAGACATTGGAAAATAGCAGTTGTTTCTGTTCAGACTTAAGAACGTCCCTCACAAGATTTTCAATATGATTATAGCATCATAATCATGATTATCTGACAAATTCCTGTTTCAGTCTCCTTCTGTCTTGTGTGGTCGGCTGCTCTCTATATAGGTTTATACATCCATCTGGCTATGAAAAGAATGAGGTCGTCACAACCCCAATGGACAGTGACACTCAATAATGCATTATTAAAGCCACATTACAGGGACGTGCCATCTTAAAAGGAAAGTTATCGATTTGGCCAATATGGCTCCTCCAGTGATCATTAGCAGGGTGTGGAATTCTTAGCTCAGTGGGCTAATTTCAGTTGAGAAAATGTTGAAGGGTCAATTTACCTGAAATATATTGAATGATATATTATATATATATATTTTCTTAGGTAACCTTAGTGGTAACAAACCTTGCAGGTAGCTTATATTTAGTTTTGATGCACACCTTTCCTTTAGGATACTCGAGCAGTGAAATAAGAAAACAACTTAGCAGGAGATTCCAAGATTCACACTTTTACCTTGGAGCTATTTGGAAGAAATTGTCCTTGTGACCAATCAGCACTATGTTCTGTGGATTATACCAACAATAGTACTATACTTGATGTATCTGTCACTATGGATGTCACATTGTAATTTCTACCAAATAGGCCCATTCTGGTCTGCTTGGTGTGATATATGTATGAACCTATATCACCTATTATGTCATGGCATACAGTACCGTCTATTTTATTTGTTCCGACAACAGAATACCTGTAGTTATGAAGAACTCTTGAGATTCGTTTACAGCAGTGAGACCATGCATGCTATTGGTGGAGGGTTGGGGTACTTGAAGATGTAGCTACAGAAAATAAGGCTTCTATGTAATTGTTAGTCATTTTATGTGTACCATCTAATGAAATTCAATGAAAGGGATCTTCTCTCCTCTTCTCTATAGTTCTGTATGCTTTTGTATTACTCCACAAAAATAAAGTAAGGATCCTTTAAGTGCCTGAATTTAGCTCTGTTCTGCTGTTGCCTTCTTTATATTTGCTGCATTAATGACTTAATTGTTTGATTGATTGAAAGCGAGAGAGATTTGCAATTAGTTCATTACTTATAATTATTTTAAAAATAAATATTTTATGTTAACAAGTTCTTTAATGTGAATTTCTTGATTCTTGTTTGGATAAACATCTTAAAACCAAATGAGAAAGCCAATGTTTACACATAATTGCCACAAAATGATCTTACATTTTATTAAGTCATGTTGGCATGTATTTAGTCATGCTGACAACAGATTGCAGACAATCTTTTTCTTGTTAAGGGTTAACTGAGGAGACCTTCTAACGCTTGTTAAATTCCCTATTGTTATAAATGTTATACAGAGGTGGCCATAACTATTACAACACCTGACAGATCTGAAAATGTTGACCTTTTTAGCCTCTAGAGCATGATTTAATTTCATGATGATCACTTCTAACTTTTTTTTAACTATTTGAATTGTCCACCTTTTCACACAGCGGTGTCCGCGGACTCTTGCATTATCATTAATTTAACCACAATCACACCTGACAATCATTACACAAGTCATTTGACTTACACAAGTCAACCTTCCATGTGTTCTTATAATTCTGGCCACCTCTGCATATAAGAAAACTGCAACACAATATCCTGTGAAAAGTATATTGTTGATATTGATCATAAGTTTTTCTTAGCAGAATGGGCAAACCAGAAATTGTGTTATGTTTTCTTGTGCCTTCATGTTGAGTTAAACTGGTTGCTGCCTTGAAAGCTTTAAAAAGTAAAGAATAAAGAAGTACCAGCGTCACACTTTTATCAATAAAAGTCCACATATACATTCTACTCAAATCATGTAAGTGTATATGTGTCTCCCATATATTAATAATGTCTCAGCACTGTGCAATGTACAGGCTTCATGGACTCGTCAAGGCTTGCCCTGCCGCTATCTGCCTCAATCTGGATAGGAAAGCATCATGGAAACTCCAGCCGTCTGTGACTATTCCAGCTGAACATTGCTGGCTAAAACACACACATTACAAATTGAGCATCTTGGACAATATTGAAAGTAAAACCACATAGTGGAAAGCACACGTTGGTGTAATTGCCAACTACTCACAAACATGATGTAACAAAGTGCTTGCTCATAAGAGCATCTTTAAGAGCATCTAATCTTTAATCAGTGTTTTGTGGTTTATAACCTTAATATAGTATAGTCAGTAAATTACATTTAGTCCGTAAAGTATTTGTGTAGTACCTACAAGAGTTAAAAAAAGGCAGAGGAATAAAAGGTACACATTTGCCCTATGAACTGTAGTGGGGTAGTAGTAAAATATTATAAATAAAATAAAAAGGTCTTGTTAATGTTTAATGCAGACGAGCCACCCAATGTTGTTGAAGGTCAAGAGAACAAAGCCGCAGGTGTAAATAGGTGTACTGATTGATTTTCTTCAAACATATCGGCAAACATGACATCATGCGTTGGTTGTTGAAAAGTAAACTGTTTCCTCATGCCTTCTTGCTAAGAGGTAAACAAACCGGTTTCAGGCTCTAACTACGTATTTGCTGAACAGGCAAACTCTATTTAATGTTTTAGTCCAGCATAATATTCATGTAACTGGGCTGACGCTGTTCGACCACTATAGTAGACATGACCAGGTATTCGACTGATTTATACATCTTTATTAACAACTAATAACAAACGTTCCCACATTAAAAACATGACAAACATTTTTTGAGTAAATAAGGTTCAGCATTTGATTCCTCTGTCAACATAAATCAGCATCAGAGAAAACAAGTAATAGTCCACATAAACAGTAGAGAGGACATGTGACCACCCTCCATCTTCCATTCCGCTGTTTCTCTTTGGGCCAATGGTCCAAAGAGGTCTGAGTGAGTGGATGAGAAGCTTCTGACACAGCTGGGTTCCATTCGCGTATATGACGGAACTCCAATGTTTACATCCAGCAACACCATGAAGATGTTTCTACAGGCTTATGTACATCCCATGTATGAGGAATTGCAACCAGTGGAGGGTCTTAAACCAAGACTCTTCTGCTGTGTATCTGAACACCTTTATGTTCAAAAACATCAGATTCAGGATCAGAGTCATATCTCATTTGATTTTAGTAACGGTCTTGTAGTTCTTGATCAATATTTCCAGCAATTTGTATCTCCAGTAAAGCTCGTCCCCAAACTGACGTAGCTCATCAGCACATTGAGCAACAGCGACAAACTCTGTGGGCAAAGGACAGTTCAGTAGGTTAATGATTGAATGATCTAATTAGTTGTTGTTAAAACCTGTTCATGTTCATTCAAACCCTCTGATATACTCACCTTGTTCAGCCATTGTTATAATCCTCCTGGTCTGTGTGGGAGAAGAGATGAGATCTGTAATGTCTCAGTGTTTCTTATAACGCGCTGCGTTCGTAGCCTGACAGAAAGGAACTGGGTGGATCTATTGATAGAGGTGGAGGCTTAAATACTGCTGGTGACGCAACTTTATGGTCAAGGAATCCCCAAGTCACACCCTTGTTTTGTTCAGTCACGAGAGATCATCATGTGAAGTACTTTATGTATACAGTATTCTTTATGTACACCAAACAAGTTGTATTCACTGTCTGTTACTGATATATATATAGCTCAGCACAGGCCTATGGACATGTTAAGGCTTGCCTTAGGGGAGGAGGGAAGTTCCGAATTTCCGGGGAAACTACAGACATCTGACATCACAAAAGCAGAACACTGCCGGGTAAACTGCGGAAACATAACATCATTCAGCGCATTGCGACACTTGAATGTTCAAAATATTCACTAAAATAACGCTAAGGAGAAAGGAGTATGAAGGAGAAGTTTCATCGGATTACCAGTATATTTGATAAAAACAGCTGGATCGCTGGATTCCATCTTCATGTAGTCTAGAACAGTACAGCGATGCTCTTACCTCGTAACCTTTACACCCCCAAGTGGCAGGTGTTTGACTTGACTGATTTCTGGTGAAGAGGTTAGGCCCCTCTGAAGCACGGATTGGCCACCTTTAGCGCTTCTCCATCAACTCCCTGTGGTTTAAGATAATTGTAAAACATTTTATTTAATAATACAGGGGGTCCTCGAGTCACGACGGTCGCGAATTACGTCGTTTTCGTGGTTACGACACATCTCCCGTGAACTTCCTTGTTTCGGCTTAAGCGGTTTGCCCCGTAAATATGTACAGACTTGGCACAGGAACTAGTTGGTGAGCGCTGTCTCTGTCTCTCAGCGTGCCTGCCGGCTCTCCAGCACCTCCACAGCACAGCTAGGCTACTCTGCCTTGTGTTTACTTATGTGAAATGGACGGCTGGCGGGGGGTGCAGCGGCAGCCGGTAAGGAGATGCACACGGACACAGATGCGTTCGGGATCATGGCAATACTGTAGGTTTATTCACAACACAGGGCCTACACGGTTGATATCAGAATTCTAAAGGAAATGCGCATTACACTAGCGATATCAACCACTACTGCACATATGTCAAAGTCAAGGCCGGCGGGCCAGATCCGGCCCGCGAATTGATTATCTATGGCCCCCTGGATGATATTTAATTACTATTAGAATCGGCCCGCAGGTCAGAGCCACCCGCTGGTGTTTTGCACGCACCAACACTACATTTTCCACAATGCAACGGTAGCCCGCGAAGTCACTGCAGCGCGCACAAGCAGCTTCATTATTCATCAGCAGTCAGAGCAGAGATCAACTTTCTGATACCCCCCCCCCCCCCTCCTCAAAAATGGCTAAACGCCCCCCCCCCCCCCTCCTCAAAAATGGCTAAACTTAAGGTGGACGCTGAGAACAGGGGGTTTCAAGCCAGGTGGGAAGCATTGAACCAGTCCAGCCCTCGGCTTATAGCAAATTTGTTTTTTTGGCCCTCGGTGTGTTTGACTTTGACATCCCTGCCCTACTGTGACAAAAGGCAATTCACCACAGTAAACTCTTATTGTAGGGTGGTGATATAGCGACATCTCGAGGCACAACTTTGTAAGTACTTTACCTATGAATGTATGTTCCGACTTACGTCGAAATTCGGTTACGACACAATCTCAGGAACGGATCTCCGTCATAACTGTAATTATTATTTTATGATTTGGGGACATTGTAATAATCATATGTGGGAGCATCATTTACACCTAAAATAGAGACAGTCCAACACACTATGTCATGTGAAGTAGAGTAATATGGGGCCTATGGAGCAATCATCTATGCTATCAAGTTCACTGTTCCACAGTTCAACATCATCTATCACACCTAAAGAATAATGACATACAACAGTGACATAACAACATATCCCATTCATCCTCATTTGTCACCTCCTACAATCAGCGAGATGCCAGGGACCTATTATTGTTTAATTAAGTTCAAGAGAGTTCTTCTATTTAATTTTATTGGCAGCTAGCAAAGAAATGATAGCTAGATAGGTATATCTATCTGTAGGAGCCATATTAGCCAAGTCGATTGAAGTCCTTTGAAGATGACAAATGTGGCTAATGCTTTATTGTGTGACATTTTCCTTTGGGGTCGTGATGACCTCATACGACACTACACAGCCACATGGATGCATGATGTATGTATTATGTATGTAGTACAACTACTTTTGTATGCATATATACTGAGAGAGAGCAGGAGTTGATCATAAGAGGTGACAAATGGGGCAGAACGTGATGTAAAGAAGAAGAAGACAGGCAGCACTGCAACAAATTGGGTGCAAGCTGCCACAGAAGAAGAAGAGAAGAAGAAGAGCTAGACACACACAAAACCACCACACAGAAGACAGAGGTAAAGGAGACAGAAACAGGAAACGGCGACGACTGGAGAAACAAGAATTGTCAGCCTACGGAGCTAGACAGTTTTTGACGCGCTTAACCTGCGATCTACCCCCGATCTACATCGTCTGATGACATCATGAAAGGATTTCAAATTACTCTGAAAGTTCTCCTAGTTTATTTATATACAGAATTCACACAGAGGTGTGACTGCAGTCAGAATGGCAAACAAAACATTAATTGTTGTAAAACAAAAACATGGATGGATGGATGGATGGATGGATGGATGGATGGATGGATGGATGGATGGCCATTGCCCACATCTGCCTGCCACTGTCTTTATAAATTGCTTAAAATACCTTACTTAGCACTCTCATCTCTCTTATACCTGTTGTGTCCTGTAGTCAGTTATGGCACCAGGGGACGTGGTGCCAGACCCTGCCAAGAAACTGAAGTCCAAGGAGAAGCAGCCTGGCAACACAGCATCAACATCAAGCTCAGAGCCTAATGGCTCTTTTGTCTTTGTGGCCCATGATGCTTGGAAGGACTTTCATAACTCCCTGAGAGACTTCCATGAACTGAATGATCTCTGTGATGTCACCCTGAAGGCAGGTCACACTCTAGAGTTTCAAGAGATGTGTATTTCTTATATTGCTGCATCAGCTGATTTTCACTAATTGTTTTGCTAATGTTGGGTCAAAGGTTATTGTCTGTGGCTTAATTAATCAAATAGATGAGTGTGAATGTGGTGGGTAGGTTTGTTTACTATCTGTTTACCATCTGTTTTATGTTTTTTTTTTGTAGGTTGGCAGTAGATTGATACCATGCCACAAGCTAGTGCTGGCTTGCGCTATCCCTTACTTCCGGTATGTTTAACTTATGTTTTTAAATAGACTATAGTAGCATTGTTACTGTAGCACAAAACTTTGTAAGATATTTCTTTCTGAATTCTAAATCCAGATAGTGATTTGATCAATGGCTGTTAACTAAGGGGACAAATATTTTTATTCATGCGATGGGCTCCTATTATTCCACCTTGTTCTTGTCTAATTGGATATTTTCCCTCAGGGCCATGTTTCTGTCAGAGATGTCAGAGGCCAAACAGGAACTGATAGAGATTAAGGACTTTGATGGTGATGCCATCCAAGACCTGGTGAATTTTGCCTACTCCTCCAAACTCACATTAACTGTGAACAATGTCCAGCCTCTGCTTTATGCTGCCTGCATCTTTCAGGTATTCACATAACCAACTGTATAACATCTGCATTTTCATGAAAGGTTAAGTGAAGCAAAGCTCTGTCCTCTGATTCAGCTCTGACATGTTTGTTATGCACTGAGAGATTTTTATTCCTGTCTGATTCTGTTAGGTGGAGTTTGTGGTGAGAGCCTGCTGTGAGTTCATGAAGGCCCACTTTCACCCCACCAACTGCCTGGCTGTTCGTACTTTTGGTGAGAGCCACAACCGTGTTGACTTGATGGACATGGCTGACTGCTATGCCTGCGAGCATTTCACAGATGTCGTGGAGTGTGCGGACTTCACATGTGTGTCGCCCCAGCACTTGTGCACATTATTGTCTTCAAGTGATCTCAACGTCCAGTCAGAGACACAGGTGTACAATGCTGCAGTGAAGTGGCTGAAAGCCAACCCACAACATCATGAAGCCTGGCTGTACCAGATCATGTCTCAGGTTAGAACATGGAGGAAATGGTTTGGTTGGACTAAAGGTTCATCTATCATCTTCTAATCTCTTAGTTATTATCTGTCAATGTTTAATAAAAAAAGTTTAAGTTACCATTTAAGTTACATAACTACTGTATATTTGAAATTGGTGACACATAAACAATATGTCTTTGCTTTTATAATCCCAGTAAACTATGTGATGCCCCTTTAGGTGCGTCTCCCTCTACTGCCTCTAGAGTTCTTGGCTAGAACTGTAGCTAAAGAAGAGATGATCAAAGGTAACTTGAAGTGTCGTGATCTGATGGATGAGGCCAGGAACTATCATCTCCACCTGAGCAACAAGGTGGTGCCTGACTTTGAATATTCAATCCATACCATACCCCGGAAACACACTGCAGGTATTGCTTATATGGCATTGTTGGGCCTTTAACATGTCACCACAGACTGTACAGTGTTCATTACAATATGTATCACATATTGTCACACTGATACTAAAGTTCTCATAACATAATCAAATGTAATTTATTTTACTTTTTAAAATGTTTTGTTCATTCTGTGTTGTTTTTAACATAAGGTATAACATGTGTTTCTTGCTGTTCAAACCTTTTGTTCTTTGTCGTCATTCTCTCAGGGGTTTTGTTCTGTTTTGGGGGCTGGGGAGGTACTCGTGGCCAATTTCGAAGCATTGAGTGCTACTCCATCACCAAGAACAGCTGGTTTTTTGGCCCTGAAATGAACAGCAGACGGCGTCATGTGGGTGTGGTATCTGTAGGAGGTAGGCAGCACCTTATATATAAAACTGGCACAAGACAGAGGATGGCAAGGAGAGTAGTTAGGGCTAAAAAGAGAATGATTTATTTACTTTTATAATTGGCTTCATATCTGTTTGTTTTATTAGGTAAGGTTTATGCTGCTGGGGGCCATGATGGTTCCAAATACCTTCGCAGCATGGAGGTGTTTGACCCCATCACCAACACATGGACGACGAAAGCCTCAATGAACACCAAGAGGTACATGACCTGAAATATATAGTGCATCGGACAACATTGTGTGCTCAATGAAAACTGGCTGATTCAGAAAATACTCATGTGGCCTTTTTTATGCTGTGCTTTTCACACCTGAAATTTCAGTTTTCACAAAACATACTGGACTGTATGTAACTGAAACCCCCAGTCTTGTGTTGTCATATGTGTGAGAAATAGGACAAAGTCATTTGAAATGTGATGATTATAGTGAAAGTCTAAACAGGTATTAATACTGTTTTTTATGCTGTTAGTTTCTAGGTCTAAAACCCTGTTTCATTGTTTTTTTGTTGACATAAAAGATTAAAGTTTTCCTTCTTTTTTCTGTATACACATTGACTTGCACTGCCTCTTGTGCAACAATTACATTGTACTGTCTGTTTATAATACAGATAATACTCAAACACACAAATATTTGCTTTAAACACAATATGTTTGTTTTTTTTCAGGAGGAGTTTAGCCCTGGCAGCTCTTGGTGGTCCTATATACGCTATTGGAGGCCAGGAAGGCTACTCCTGGTTCAACAACGTGGAGCGTTATGACATTGAACGTGACAGCTGGAGTGCGGTGGCTCCGATGAACACTCCCAGAGCAGGATTTGGATCTGCGGCATTGGGGGTAAGACTGAAGATAAAAGTCAATAAATAATGATATATTGACATATGATATTTACGCAGTGATTACATCCTCTGTGCACCAGAATTTTGTTTATGCAGTTGGTGGCAGCAGTAATAGGACATCACTGTCCAGTGTGGAGCGGTTTAATCCACACCTCAACAAATGGACAGAGGCCAGTGAGATGGGTCAGCGACGGGCTGGAAATGGAGTCAGCATCCTGAATGGCTGCCTCTATGTAGTAGGTGAGCGAAATATAAACAAAACAGACAAGATTTATTATATAAGTAATATTGCTTACCTCAGCGTTTGATAAAGTGTTGACAGAAGGTATTTGTCCAATGATGTAACGCCTTTTGTAAGTCATGTCTTAAGTGCACACTACAATTTAATACAAATGCGTAAACAACACAATTTCATATTTTGTGAATCTATTTGGTCGCTGATTCACTACATTTTGAGATGAGTTTTCTTTATTGTACCACTTGAGTATGTGAAGAGTCTTTCAAGGTTCATTGTCTATTGTGACATTTTGTCCAGTGCACGACTGGTGTTCCTAAAATGGAGAATGTGCTTTTGGTTTGCCTGCTTATATAAATGTCTGACAATAGTCTCTCCTATCATTTTTAAAGGCGGGTTTGATAACAATTCAACCCTGAGCTCCGTAGAGCGGTTTGACCCTCGGATGAACTGCTGGGAATATGTGTCTGAGCTGACAACCCCACGTGGTGGGGTTGGGGTTGCTACTGTAATGGGAAGAGTGTTTGCGATAGGAGGCTATGATGGGAAAATCTACCTGAACACAGTGGAGGCTTTTGAGCCACGAATGAACAGGTGAGGTGGCAATGAATGGTGCAGTGTGTGATTTTAAAACCAATCAGGACAAGCTACATTGAAATCCACGTAACAGGTTCTCTCTAATACCTGGATGTTAATGTAGACAATAAGAGAAATGTTACATGCTTTTATTGTTACATTTTAACACACTTGAAATAAGTTTAATTTGTCGTTACCTTTAACTGAATGTACTTTAGCACTGTTCTCTCTTCGTCTCTGAATGTTGTTTGGGTTTGTGTGATTGTTGTTCAGATGGGATCTGGTGGGTTCAATGTCTGAATGCCGTGCTAGTGCTGGAGTGGCTGTCTGTTCATCTCACATCAGCCAGATCAGGAACATCAGCCAGGGCTCCAGCAACGTGGTCAACGGCATGTGACTGCCGCGCCACTTGCTATCATATGACTGACTGCCAGGTCCCCATCAGATCTGATCCCTGCACAAGCACACCACATAAAGTACAGACGGTGTCACATTGATTGACTGGACTAGTATTTTGTACTGTATTTTCTACAGTTGACTTGACACTGACAAAGTTTTGAATCATCGTCAAAGGGCAAATAGAAGCTGAGCTTGTATTTACTATTAACCTCTCAAAAATGAGAGGCGAGCTTGTATTCGGAAATACTTGCCAACTTAGCCGCGCACATGACAAACATGGACTTGTGTTAGAGCCATTTTCTGTTTATTTTAAGTTGATGTGAGAAATATAAAGTTTTATTTTCCAGCCAACATAAAAACCTATGATATTATTACATTGATGAGTATGTAAACACACATTTATACTGTGCAGTTCAAAAAAATGAAATAAAACTACTGTCCTTAAATCTGACCCCTTCTTGCCTTCCTTGATGTAAAGTCATCAATAATATTGATTGGTAGTACTGCTGGTTCGGCATAGTTTTTTTTTTCTCAGGAAAAAAATAAATTGTGACGTTATAGGCTTGGATTCACAATATTATAAATGAAATGTAATATTTCTGCTGACCCCACAAACCTGTGAGTCAGCAGAAAGCTGCACGCGCACCTGCTCCAATTTAACGGAGGCGCTCCCCGGCCTGGGTCGTCCAATGAGGAAGCGCCCTGTCGGCCCTACATCCCGTCATGCTCCTGAGCGCCACATCAGCCGCGCTACCACGACGGGCACGTGGCTGCGATACGGACGTTGAGTGAGTTTTCACAATTTTGATTTTACCTTTCCTCACAACGTCAACGTTTTCCACAGGAGTCCCGGCGTCAGCGGTCAGCAGTGACGGCACTATCCCTTCTGGATCCACACAGGAAGTAAGTTGGTGCCCAGATGTCAACAACACAGATCCGCTAACTTCAATCCCGGAAATAACCAGAAAAGTTCTCTTGCTGCTACTGCCCGATCCACACACAACGCTGCCGCTGCTAAGTGTGAACGAAAACGTCCAAATGTGGACTGCGTGTGTAGAATAGTAATATAATAATATCTATTATTGTTATTAGTACAAACAATAAGCAATAAACCTTTTAAGGCAATAAGGTTTATTGTTTGTGTAAATTACAAGGAATGCCTGATGTTCACCACTGTATTGTTCTCAACTGCAGTACTGTTCTGTTGTCCTTCCACAGGTGATGATCAACAATGGATTCACTCCAGACAAAGAGGACTATGAGTTATGTGCAAAGGTTGACAACATGATTATTCCCAGTGAAGGCTTCTTTGGGATCTCAGCTGCTATTGGTGGTTTAGCAGGTATAAATCTGTTTTATATTTAGAAAAAAAAAACAAGTATTGAAATCTGTATTTACTTGTTTGAATTTAATTCCATGTTCAACTCTGTCAGAATTTCACAAAGTCAGAATTCTAACTTGCTGACAGAAACTGCAGTTTTTCATTTTTAATTAAAGAGGAGGTTCAACATATTTGTCTGGTTATTACTGTTATTTATGTCATGGAACTGTTGCATTATTACTCATCTTTTAATCAGGATATTTCCCCACTATATCGTTGTCCTCATTATTTCTGTCAAATTAACAGTGATATGAGATTTCCCCAGCATTCTCGTTTAGCTAGTTATTGTGAGACAGTTAACCACAACATGACTGTTATTAATGACATTTGGGTGGGGTCGGCAGATAATTGCAGAATGTTTGATTGGTACAAGATTATAAAAAATACATTATTGAAAATTATCCATTTTTACGTAAACAAAAATGTGGTATCTGATTGAAAACACTATTAAAAGAGATGATGTTGTGGAGTAAATACCGATTTTCTCTGCCCTGTTTGTTTTCACCTGCAGAATCCTGCTGAGACGGTGAAGTGAGATGCCTCCTCTGCCTGCCTGCTTATCCACTGTTCAATTCGCAATCTTTGTTGTTGTTGTTCTGTCAGTTCTGTTCTTCTGGTGCATTTAGCACAAGAAAGGTTTTTTTTTGGCCTTAATTAGAGTTGGGTATTGAAAGGGTTACATTCGCTTGAGGTGCCAAATCAGTACTTTCAAAACGTTATTTAAATCGGTACTTTAAAAATACACACACACACACACACACAGAGCAGTTTTATGAAGAATTCTGTGCATTTAGTCTACTATCGTAACCTTTTTTTGCTACCGGCTAAATGGCAACATTTCATACAAGATCTATGAGCAGAGACAGTTTAATTCTAACGCACTTATGTGGTTGATCCTTTGTGGTGTGTACAACACTTGCACATCAAATACATCTTTTACCAGTCAGCCTGACAAATGCATTTGCTCACAAGCTGTGAGACCGTGCTTCTCGAAACCTATTAGCCTACCTCTGTCGGGAATAGCATGACATTTCACTGCAGCTGAGGAATTAGCATGCATGTGTCCTGTCTGTACACTGTGTTGCCTGCTGCGTGTGTATGCTGCCATGTGAACACCAGGGGTCGCAATTAGACAAGCCGCACATTTTGTGGCATCGAAATTCATTTATTTTGGTCCAGTGACTAATGTTGACGTTCGGCTCGGTTCTATACTTATACTGAGTTTCCATATCCAACCCCAGCCTTAATGCATGTATACTTGTAGATGTGTCTGACTATTTAATACTTTGTTTCTCTTCTTCCTTCTAGAAGTAAACAAGAGGCTGTAGAAAAGGAATTACCTTGATGAAATGTATACCTGAAATGTTTTTTTGTTAATGCAGTTTAAATGTTCTCTTAAAAATTTTCACCACTGTATTGTCTTACTGTTCTATTACTCTGAGAAGATGGTTAAGTGCCCTGAGATGCCTCCTGATCCACTGTTTTGCAATCTTTGTCTCATCTGTTTCAACAGTGGAAGCAACATTTAGAGATGTAATAGTAAAATTGAAATTAAATGTGCAGTTGTTAATATGTACATTCAGACCCTAAACTTTGTAGTATTTGAACTAAATGGTGTGTTATTTCATTTGCTTTATAACTCTACTGTATAATATGAGAAGCAGGTGACTTGGTTTGTCCACTATGTTGCTGTCATTTAGTGCCGTGGTCAGTTTGTTCCAGTTCTTTTGTGTGACATCTCTATTTCTGCTCTGAACTGTAGCGAACACATGAACAAAACAACAACCAATGAGGTTCGGAACTCTGATAAACTCTCTGGGCTTCCCAAAGGTGGGGTTAAAAGAAAAGCTCTGTGTTATGTGATGAAATGCAGCCTTAAAGAGGGAAAGCCTCTCTTCTGTGAGAGAGCCCCCATTCATAATGGATTCAGCAGGAATCTCATCCATAATGTCAAAATGTGCCCCTGACTTAATTAACCTCAATTAGGCTCTCTCCACTTCTTTTCAGTAAAGATGTTTCTTTGAGAAGAAGAGTCCGTTATTTATCCATGCCACGGGAAATTACTTTTCTGCACTTTTACCCATTCCACATATGAATACATGTTAGTACATAACACACAGCACATGTGCGCAGCAGTGAGCAGCCATTTATGGCTCCCGGGGAGCAAATTTGGGGGTTAAGGGCCTTGCTCAAGAGCCCAAGGTGGCGGACGGTGGTGCTTCTCCCAATTCTATAATATAGACCGGCGACATCACGCTCCCAAGAACAGTTATTAAACACCAACTTCATACGTATATACTCCCTGAATTCCCTCAAAAATAAATTATGTGAATTGTGTAATTATGGTAAATCCCAATTTATGAACTGCATTAAGTGTAGGTTTTACAGCATCCAGCCAGTCTGTAGTATATAACGAGATTAAGCCTTTCCACCCTCATGTCTAAGGAATTACATTAACTCCTGATGCTTTTGATAAAAAATACTTTATTTATTTGTTTGTATTTTAACCATGTTCTGTCATTAAAAAAGATTAACAACAAAGGATAGTTTACCTTGACTAACAGTGAATGATATTTTACTGGCAACATTCTTCTCTGTATTTCAGGATGGCGAGAGAGAGGGCGACACTGAGGGTGTGTCTCAGAGAAAAGTACAGGCTGCCAAAGGTAAACACAAACATATTTATTGCCCTACAGTCATAGATTTATTTCTACTTTGAAACACACAGAATGCGTCAATTATTTTCATCGTTAAGCAACACTTAAACAGAACAGTGTGCAAAGCATGACGAGGCATCTCCAACGCGTTAATGGTAATGTTTTTTATTCAGATTTGGGGTTATTTGTAACATTAGGTTTCCAGGTCAGTCTGCAGTCAAACTGCTGCGCGATATACATATTAGAAATTACAAATAAAACAAGTTGCACGTGCAGGCTGTTCCGGGTCTGGAATTACCATCATCGTCAGTGCGCATGCGTGAGTTTGACCGGCAGCGCACAAACCAAGAAGCAGAGTCAGTCACAGTCAGTCAGTCCACCTGAAACCAATCAAACACTGACGCATCGCGCTACATTACATTTTATTAAACACCAACTTCATATATACGCCCTGAATTCCCTCAAAAATAAATTATGTGAATTGTGTAATTGTGTAAATCCCAATTTATGACCTGCATGAAGTGTAGGTTTTACAGCATCCAGCCAGTCTGTAGTATATTTTGCACTATTGGTTATTTATCACCATCCAAATTACTTGTTGTATATACTTCTTTATATTGTTTTTTCTTTTTATATCTGATATTGTTAATAACTTTTTATTTTATTTTATTTTATTTTATTTTATTTTATTTTATTCTTTATATTGCTTGTAAGATTGTTTCCATGCCCTGCTGTTGCTTCACTGTAATTCCCCAATTTGGGATCAATAAAGTATCTCTATCTCTATCTATCTATCTATATAACGAGATTAAGCCTTTCCACCCTCATGTCTAAGGAATTACATTAACTCCTGATGCTTTTGATAAAAAAGACTTGATCTATTTGTTTGTATTTTAACGATGTTCTGTCATTAAAAAAGATTAGCAACAAAGGATAGTTTAACTTGACTAACAGTGAATGATATTTTACTGGCAACATTCTTCTCTGTATTTCAGGATGGCGAGAGAGAGGGCGACACTGAGGGTGTGTCTCAGGGAAAAGTACAGGCTGCCAAAGGTAAACACAAACATATTTATTGCCCTACAGTCATAGATTTATTTCTACTTTGAAACACACAGAATGCGTCAATTATTTTCATCGTTAAGCAACACTTAAACAGAACAGTGTGCAAAGCATGACGAGGCATCTCCAACGCGTTAATGGTAATGTTTTTTATTCAGATTTGGGGTTATTTGTAACATTAGGTTTCCAGGTCAGTCTGCAGTCAAACTGCTGCGCGATATACATATTAGAAATTACAAATAAAACAAGTTGCACGTGCAGGCTGTTCCGGGTCTGGAATTACCATCATCGTCAGTGCGCATGCGTGAGTTTGACCGGCAGCGCACAAACCAAGAAGCAGAGTCAGTCACAGTCAGTCAGTCCACCTGAAACCAATCAAAACACTGCCGCATCGCGCTACATTACATTTACATAACATCATGAAAAATTTACATTTCAAGGATTTCTTCTGGGTGAGTTTTTGTTTTTAATCTTTTTTAGTTTGTTCATTATTAAAGATAAATGAATTATTGTTTTTCCTCTAAAGTTTGTATCTTTGTATCTAAGCTATGGTAAACCTTAAGGTAAACCTTAAACAGATTCAACATAATACAACATATTAATCTCAAATGTTGTAGAGAGGAAATTACAAAAATCTAAAAAGTGAAACAAATCTCTCTCTCTCTCTCTCTCTCTCTCTCTCTCTCTCTCTCTCTCTCTCTATATATATATATATGTAGTTCTTATAGACTATAATTAAATAAGCAGCACAGCTATACGTGGCCTCATATGGCTGAAGCAGATAGAACCCATTGGTTTTGATATTCACATAATTTGGATGATTATAGTCTGTTACCCTTAGCTTACCGTAATGATGGAGATGGCCAGGTCAAAACATCAATTTACACTCCCTGTGAAACATCATAATGTAGAAGTGTTTATTTATGTCTGGCAGCAGTAGAAGTTTTACTGTGTAAATGTAGAGTACTGTATAGCTCAGAGCCTGTGAAACTCTAAACAAAGATCACGCAGCAGAAAAATACTTTATATCATATTGACAGAATGTTGACCTGACCTGCACCGGTGGCTACGATGCCATTATTCAGTATCTCAATGATGGCAAGAGGACATGCAAGGAGGTGGAGGATTTCATGAAAGCCAGGTAATGCAGATCTCTGCATATGGAATAATGCAAACAGTCATAGTGTAAGGCTGCAGATGTGAACAAAATGAGATTAGCTGTGTAAACCAGCAATAAAGCATCTACATACTTATCACTGATGTCATTTGCATTTTTCATGTAAATTGGTTTGATTTACATGATCAGATAGATGATCGTCATGTTCTGACAAGATTTTCCATGTGCTTGTATCCTGGACTCACTGACGGTTTGGTCTTGTTTCCTCAGGGCCTCAATAGAAGAGAAATATGCCAAAGATCTCCTCGGTTTGTCCAAGAAGGTGTGTGGACACAATGAGATGAAGTAAGCAACATCTTTGTTAAGTTGCTTTTTGCATGTCTTTGCCCAGACCTTTTTTATACCTTTTATAAGTATTGTCTTATCAACTTAAACCGATACACTGGTGCCTTTCCATTTGGATTCAAGAGCAATGCATAAAGAGAAGTCAAAGCAAATGTTAGAGTCTTGACACACTCTGTGAGTAAGCAGGAAATGGTGACTACATCAGTCTACAGTTTCTTTGAAGTGATTTCTCTTTTTTTTTAATTTGGTCACTTTATGTGCTAGTTGTGACTTGTTGTTTCTGTCTACTTCCCATTCTCGTGGTCACATGATCGTTCAGGCTTTTTCTGCTGTTACTGTGTATAGAAATAACACTGGGAAGAAGAAGGAAGACTTTTGTGTGGGCAGGTATCAAAATTCTAGAGGATCATTAATAGATCTTCTTGTTGTTGGTGCCTTGTGGAGTTTTGGTCAACATACCTTGTATTTTGGGGTCTGATATTGTCTTATTTTCTGTGGTTAATGTTGGAGGTCTGGGGTAAATAAGTACCGGTACTTTTTAGTACTTTTTTTATATTATCAATTTTATGCTGCTTTTCTAGTTTATGTTTCATTCATTTAATTCATTAAGTAATTTGATCAAAAAAACATGCTCCATGGTACTATGAGAGGTCAAAAACTCTACAGGGCACCTTGGTGTGTGGGGTATCAGATACTGAAAGGGCTTGCTGCTTCATAAATATTAATAGCACACATTTCATGTAGATTATGTAATGTATGAAATCCCATTATAATATCCATTCTCTTTGTTCTTTAAGCACATTAAAACGCTCCCTGGATGTGTTCAAATTGCGTAAGTGCTTAATATCATTGAGTCTCAGTCACACTGGCTCTAAGCCACCACTATTTACTTGTTCATTCTGTTTCAGTTGATTGTTTTTGTGCCGATCACAAATGAAACCACTTTTCCCCCCATGCAGAGACTGAACGTGTGAGTCTGTCACACTTACAGCTGGCACAGGGCATGAGGGAAGAGGCCAAGAAATTGGAAGAATTCAGAGAAAAGCAAAAAGAAGTGAGAAAAAAGGTTGGTGGTTTTATTAGTATGGGGATGTACTAAGGGGGCCGAGACATCTTTGCAACATGTGCTAAGCTGCTGAATCGGTGTAACCTTGTTGTTTCAGATTGAACAACAGATGGACGCTCTCCACAAACAGAAGTCCTCACATTTCAAGAAGACTATGGATGTAAGTAAAGACGTGATGCAGAGTCAAATAAGCTCAATATGAAATGAGTGAGTTGTGTCAGATGAGTTTCAGTTGTGTCGTGACAACAATGGAATAATGCTATTTATATCCGATCTCTAAACTTCCTCTTCGGTGGGGGAAGTTGTGTCCATCAGTCCGGGAAGTGAACCAGAGGCATCATTTAACACCATGAAAATCACACGCAGCAGCAGAAGTAGATGTGATGCTCTATGTGATGCTCTATGTGATGCTTTTTAAATCTTCAAATGAAGATTTAAAAAAAAGTCTCTGGCAACAACAGAACCGATGCCAGCAGACTGAAGAATGCCATTTGCTGCTCATAACAGTTAACAATGATCAATAACACTGTGGTGGTGTCCCCAGTCAAAGAAGACGTATGAGCAGAAGTGCCGAGATAAAGAAGAAGCAGATCAGACTGTGAACCGAAACACCAACACCAACAATACCAAGCAGATGGAAAAGGTACAGTGGAGCTTGGAGGTTTATATATATATAT
>JAFBJQ010001055.1:111700-204772 GCA_016785345.1 Trinectes maculatus
TCGCTATAACACCACGCTAAAATAAGAGTTTATTATGGTGAATTGCCTTTTTTGTCCCTCTTGACACACCGTAGGCGTTGAGATCACGAGTGTAATGAGTATTTCCTTTAGATTTCTGATATCAACCGTGTAGACCCTGTGTTGTGAATAAACCTACGGTATTGCCACGATCCCGAACCCATCTGTGTACGCATCATTATCGTCTTTGTCAGCTTCATGTTCTTTTCCTCATTGTCTTTCAGCTCAGCTCCAAAGCGCAGCACGCTAAACAGATCGCAGAGGAAGCAGGTGAGATGGCCAAAAAATTCAGACATGTTCATATTTCAATGGACTGATATAGTGCATTTAGCAATTCAGTCAACACAGTCATGAGGCTCATACGTTGTAAGGGATGCATGAGTGGCCACTGATTTGAACATAATCTCCTACTACTCTTGCATCTAACTTTTATAATACAAATATGAATAAGAATATCAATTTGTATGTGAATATGAATAATATGTGTTTGATTGTCAGACAGGTTATACCAGCAGAATGTGACCACACTGGGAAAGGTTACAGACGAATGGCTGAAGGAACATATCAAGGCCTGTGAGGTAGGACTGTGAGTGATTCAGGACTCAGTTTAGATACAGCCGACCTCATATAAGCTGAATATTCTGTTGACAGATGTTTGAAAAACAGTCAAGGGAGCGCATCAACTTTCTCAGAAACACAGTCTGGACTCACCTCAACCACCTTTCCCAGCAGTGTGTGACCAGTGATGAGGTGAAGCCCACAGTCAACAAGGAAAACTGTTGTAATCATGATGAGAATTCAACTTATAAAATGTTATTGGATGAACATCTGAGTGTATCAGTCAAAGCAGTTTCAACTCGGCTCTGACATTCTCTGTATGTGTGTGTGTGTGTTAGCTGTACGAGGAAGTGAGAAAGTCACTGGAACAGTGTGACGTACAGGAAGATATTGAACACTTTGTAAACCTGCGGCGGTCCGGGGATAAACCACCAGGTAGGAATGCAGCTACAGTCATGGGGAATTCATTTGTAACAATTAACCTGTGTGAACATAAGCAGCTTCCACGCTTGCACTGTTGTTGATACTATCAAGGGGAGCTGAATATGTGAATGCTTGTTTGATTAGATTAATCAAACTTGAAACTGACTTTATCCTGTTAGCGGACCAGAATAAAGTCTGGGGGAACATGTGTCTCACACTGACGCACTGCATGTGATGATGACAATGTCAGGATGATAATTCTCACACACATTCTGCAGTTGATGCTAAATCAATGGTATAAAGTAGATGTTTATTATCTAATCTATATACATGTATTTTCATTAGTATGAGAACAGCAACAATCATTCTTTCTTAAAGCCCTATGAGGCAAATTGCAATTTGTGAATATGGGTTATACAAATAAAATTTGATTGATTGATTAATTGATTGATAACAGCTCCAGTTATGTATGAGAACTTCTACAGCGGTCAGCGGTCTCCGACTGGAGCTGCACCCCCTCGACTGCCTCCACCAATCACCAGGTAAACCAACCAGATGAGAATCCAGAAGAGGCTACCACACATCTGTTTACCCATATATCTGCAATTATACAGCACCCACCAGTCCTTATTAATTCCACTGTTATGTGAATTTGCAGGAGGGGACCGTTACCTGATCCAGCACGCACCAGTGGAGGTACATTTTTACTTACTATATTATGGTGTCTTGCTCACTATGATGTACAGGCACCTTTCCACTTAAATACCTCATTTAAAAAAGCATCATAAGGAGTTGTCTCGAGGACCGCTCATCATCATCAAATGATGTTTCATGAAAAGGCTATTGTAGCTTCAAAACTTTACATAAACAGTTCATGCCTCCACAACTGATGGCATTATTATACTAGGAATGAATAATTGTCACATTTACTCTTAGTTTCTTAGTGTATGTAAAAGGAAACGTCCGTCCAGTGGTCTGAATGGAGCCTTGGTTTGTTTGATTACAGATACGGTCTACTCAACAGTGCAGGACGCAGGATACAGCGTTATCCAGTACTGACGCTCCGATTGGCTGGAGTATACTTCCTGTATGTCCTGCACAGGGTTTCTTTAATGAACACGAACATGTTGTTACGTCCTCCTTTGTATTTTCCTGCAAAGACCCAGTCTTACCAGGTTGCGCGTCATAATCGTGTTTGTACATTCTATGGGTGAGTTGTGGTATTGTAATAGTTTATCACTGTGTTCTAAACAGTACATCAGAAGCTGATTTGCTAGTAAGCAAATCCACATTGAACTTATGCATCTGTATCTCCATGTGTAGAGTTTATTACCACCTTTATTCTCACAAGTCTGTGTTTGCTGCAGAGATCGCATTAGATAGTGTCAGCTGCTTCCTTGTTTTCATTTCCTCCTATCTGTGATAGCAGTGTCAGCTCACTTCAGCTGCAACATAACATTTGTGACAGTCTTATAGTTAAGGTTATTTGCTGAACATCAGACTCACGGAATTTGAGGCAGAATTGTATTTAGACTTTGAAACATGTTACATCTTATGGATTGACAGGAAAATTAAAATACAGATTTATGTTAACTACATTTGGCAACATTATCTTGTTTTTGACTTTAGGCTCAAATTTCTGGGTGTCCTTTTGCATTTTAATAATATACACTGTTTCTCAATGTGAGTTAAGAGCTCAGTCCAACTCTAGGACGCCCACATCAGGTGCAGGTGATAATCCTCAACACAGAGCCTGTTGTTTATGTATGAATAGCGACTGGTCCGCTTTCACACAGCATTCTCCGATTTGATGAGATCCAGAATCAACTGGATGGTCCTCTCACCTACAGTTAACAGAGACAGGCTGGATCAGATCAGCATTTTACAAAAACATCCTTTATTTTATATTCATATCTGCAGATTGCATCCATGAATTATCATTTAGCATGAGAAAGCACATACTATGCATGGTTGTAATCTAAAATAAATGTGAAAATTAAGTGTTACAAATGTATGTATGCTGCTTAATGTAAGACAGAAATGTTTTGATGATTGGAGTTTACCTTCCAGATTCATCCTTGGGTTCTCCAGCTTCTTTTCAAGCAGAGAGTCCATCAACTTTCTCAAATGTTTGAAGATCACACCAATCCGTACAGGAGCCTTTAAAGGGGAACACAGATGAAACAAAAAAAGCCTTTTTTTTTACAACAAAAAATTGCTTAGTCAAGGTTATAAGGACTGCTGCTGCTAAAGTGGAGACTAAGAAAAAAAACAAGCCTGTGAATATTCTCATTCATCCAGGTCATAGTTATCTCAAGGAGATTGAATCGAACGCAACTGGATTTTTGGTTTTTGAGATAAGAAAAAAAAACATACAAAAAGTCAGAGCTTCACTCTTGACACCAAATTGACCTACTTTAACAACAACCCAATTGACATCTGACCTGAAAGTGAATCCATCCATCAAGAGTGATGAGCCTCTCTCGGTGCTGAACATCAATGTCACCTCCAAACAGCAGCATGGGAAAAGGTGATATCAGCGTGGTATCTCGCAGGTAGATCTTAGCATATTTCACCTTAAGGAAAAGGAGTTATTAGCACAAATGTGACTTCCAAGGTTAACATATACACGTACTCTGTTCATCCATACCTTTTCCTGGTAAAGCAGCCAGCCATGTGTCTGCAGGTTGCGGTTAACAGATGAGGGATGGACCTGTGCCCTGCCTTGAGGGGTCTCTACTGTGCAGGCCAATCGTTCGAGTACGTCCACAGAGGGGGTGCACAAGACCCGGGCCACGCTGTCGTAAAGCCCCGCTGTAAGCACTGCATTCAGGACTGAGATGTGCTGCTTGGACAGTGAGGCTGCCTGCGACTTAGAGTGAGATGACCAGAAACCTGCCTGCTCCATCATCCTCATCAGCTCGTGCCTCACATCCTGGGTGGAAAATGGGCGATCACATTGGGCACATTGGGCAGGGGGACAAAATCATTTGTGTTAAAATACTGAAACGAGATTTTGTGTGCAAAATGTATGAGTGTTATACCTCTATTGTCATGAGAGCTGTTCTGTTGAGGAAGTGTTTCTTGCAGTATGACATTTCTGCTCTCGAACCCTCTTTCTGTGAGTTCTTCCACCTAACAGTATGATAGGGTCACACAAGAAAATAGGTCAGCAGACGGCAGATCGGGTCATCACAGCTGTATCCTTCCTGAAAGGCAACTGGCTCATTTGAGTACAACAAAAAGTAGCAATAGGTTTAATGGTGTAAAATGATAAAAGCATTCATATCTGTGTTTAACCCAAGTGAGCAGCTTCCAAAAAATACATGAACACACCCCAGATATGCGTTGTATATCGTCAAATGATCAGAGTTGGCCAGTGCCAGTGCAGCTTTGGCCAAGTTAGCTTCCTCCTTCCTGTTCATCGGCGTGGAGAAAGGAGACTTCTCTGTGATGGCTGCAGCAATCGTTGCCTGAAACAAATGTTTTCTTATTATTCGTGGCAAGATGTGAAAGTGGTCAGTATTCTCAAAAGTATATATAAAGCATAACATAATGATAGACTTAAGACAAAATTAGCTGTTGTGTTTGTTTTCTGATGATAAAGAGGAATGGGACGTACTATGGGCTCCAGGCAGCCAAGAATGGCTCCATAGATCAGCATCTTTCCAATCTTTACATTGACAGGTAGACTCGCCAGGTGGTGACCCAGAGGGGTGAGCAGATGATTGCTTGGGTGACAGGCACCAATTTTCCTCAGTAGGCTGACGGCGTTACTGACTGACTGAGGCTGAGGCGCATCAAGGGCCCGGCTCAGGAAGTCCTCCGGCGATCCATACTGACATTTCTACCAGATGTGAAAGGGGGAATCAGGCAGAGAGAAGAAACAGAGGCTTTAGTAATATTTTACACATAAAGCAGAACGTTTTATTTCTTGGCTTATGTGCAGCTAAGTGATGTCTATATACCATGATATGAAGGCAGAGCTCCTCCAGTGGGACCCGTAGTATCTCTGGTATGGAGTAATCCATAAAGGCATCAAACCTGAGGCCAAATGATTTGAACGGAAAAAGAAGAGATCAACATGTGACCACAAATGTGGGACGTGTGTAGTAGTTGTTTTTTGTGTGTGTGGCTGTATTGACGAACACATCCTTTGTATTTAATGGTTTAATGTCATGTAATGATGCATAGTGAGTGACGTGCTCCATGCCTGTATTTTGGATAGAGTCTGAAGCAGAAGCCATTTCGAACACGTCCTGCTCTCCCCTGCCTCTGGAGGGCGCTGGCTTTGGAAACAAAAGTTTCCACCAGGGAACTCATCTGACTGCTCTCATGGTACCTGAGCGTCAGCGGGATAGATTTTAGTATCTCAACAAGGTCAAATAATTAGGGTTCCTGCATTACATGACATAAAATTACATTTTTTTTCTTTTTGTTCTTAATGATCCCTACTTACTTGTTCTCTTTGGTTTTTCCGGTGTCAATGACAAACACAACATCAGGGATAGTCACCCCTGTCTCAGCGATGTTAGTTGACAAAACAATCTAAAACACAGGCAGGGGAAGAATGTTTACGACCTGCAGTTTTGTTCAATCAATGTGTACTTGTATTTCCTGTCACTCAAAACTTTTACCTTTCTAACTCCAGCAGGGGGCACTGTGAAGGCAGCAGCCTGGTCCTTGGATGACAGCGTTGAGTGGAGCCCTACAATCTTGAACCTTTTACAAAGAGGCAAAGCTCACAGTGAGTCAAAGGTAATAAGTCACGTGCAGTCTTACAATTTCTTCTGTTTTCATTTGTTGCAGCAGTAGTTTCATTATAATATCATTCTATGAGAACACATCATTATATGATAACACAATACAAAAGTGTATGAGACCTGTTTTTGTCCCTGAACCTCTTGTCTGAGGAAAGCAGGTCATACACCTGCTGGATGTGAGCCAGACCTGGGAGGAAAACCAGAATGGCTCCGTCCAAATCGGCAAACTGTGGGGATTTGTCTGATAGTGGCACACAAAAACACAAACACAAAATTAACAGACATAATAAGAACAAAGCGTGTGGGGATACGGACATTGTTCATGATGTGTTTGTACCGAGGTAGCCCAGGAGGTCCACAAGCAAGTCCATGTTGATCTTATTAGGGTTCATGTACTGCAGCACCTGGCGGGTCCTGCTGCTGAAGTGGTCAAGGTCAGGTCCCAGGTCCCAGCCTGAGGAGTCCCTCACTATTACGTCCTTTGACACACAAACACACACACAGATTGAAACATACTTACAATGAATCACTGTTGATAAGGTGTGTTTTGAGAAGTGGTCTCTGGTTAAACCTAATACCAACACTACTGTGCCCATCATCAACAACACGTCTGGCATTTTGACTATAAGTCGTTTGAGCTTGCATGTGAGCATTACCTGGTGTTGTAATGTCTTGCCACCTTTTTGTGTGACAGAGATGCTGATTTCTTCCTCTTCTTCAAGAATTTTCTGGCAGTATTCTGAGTCTTTTTCCAGGATGTAGCCCGTCTGCTCCACGATGTCCTCTAAATGAAACACCTGGACACAAAAACACAGGAGTTGGAATAAGCACAGTCCATCCCGCTTCCTATACTTAGACCTTTGGCTTGATTTATTGGCTAAATACAAACGTCCCCTCTATGTAAAAAATGATGCAGCTCCTCACAAGCATCAACCTCAAAAGCATTTAAACAGACAAAGTACAAGCAAACACTCTCACATCCACTGGGAACGTCCTGCCAGGAATGCTGATCACAGGGCAGCGGTTGAAGTAGTTGGAGAACTTGTCACAGTCCACTGTGGCGCTCATGAGGATCAGGTGCAGGTCTGATCTTCTCCTGACAATGTCTTTCAGGATCGTTAGCAGGAAGTCTGACTGCACACTGCGCTCGTGGACCTGAGGAGAGAAGCCAAAATAACACATTCAACCAGACCTTCCCGCTGGTCACATGCACTTGCTGGGTTGATGGAAGATCCGCAGCACATTAGCAATTTCATGAAAGCCTAATTATGTGTGTGTTTATTAGATGAGAGAAGATAAATAAGTACAAATGATAAAAACGGAGCACCTCGTCAACAATGATGTGAGTCAGGGAGCCGAGGTGTCTGTCATGCTGAAGTTTCCTCAGCAGGACTCCAGTTGTACAGTAAAGCAGACGGGTCCAGTCCCCAGACTGATTCTCCATCCGGATCTGGTATCCGCACAGTGACGACTGCAACGTGATTTCATCATGTGTCATCATATGTCCACGTATCCAGTCATCCTACATTACTCTTTGCGTTTTACACTAGGGGCGCCCTGTCTCGATTTTTTTATGTAAACCATTTTTTTTCACCTTTGATCCAGGTCCGTCCTCACATCCAAGCTCCTGACTGACTCTGCAGGCCAGGCTCATGGCAGATATCCTGCGGGGCTGGGTCACCACGATGTTGCATGGCTGCGCCACATTGCCCCCAGTCAACAGCTCCTCCAACAGGAACTGTGGAATCTGAGTACTCTTTCCACTGCCTGTCTCACCAGCCACCACCACCACTGGGTAGCGCTGCAGAGCCTCCAGGACACGATGCCGGTGTTGGAAGACAGGAAGCTGCTTTCGCTCAGCCTTTAACATAGGATACACGTTCCTGTTTTGGTTTTAACCTTTGCAAACTGCACAAGTGGGAACTATGAAATTGTATTTACCTGCAGCTTGTGGGCAAGCGACGACTTCCTCAGCTTTAAAAGGAGCTCCCTGGATGCTTCAAGTGCTTCCGTCCCTTCTCTTCTCACTCCTCTCTTCTCACTCTTGTCCTCCAATTCTTCGCCAATATCAAGACCAGCCAGGTTCTCCCAGGAATCTTCAGGCTCTTCGTCCCCACCCGGACCAGCCAGGTCTTGGGCTCCAGACCCCTGCCCTTGGCTCAGGTTCTGTTGCTGTTTGAGCCTGGTCAGGAGCCTGGAGATGAACTGGTCTCGAGGTTTGTTGGCAGCAGTGCGGCTCTCCTCCTGTTGCTGCTGCTCGCTGTCTCGCCACTCCAACCACACATCTCTGTAGGTTGGAGGAAGGAGCTGGTGCACTGACTAGGAGTCAGAGTGAAAGAGAAGAGGTGGAAAAAAATTACTCTGCATACATGAAGCTAAAGCACAGAAAACTGCAACGTGGTAACATGTAGTACCTGCCCTTTAGCCAGGGTGTAAAGTGCAAGCGTGGCTGCCAGATGCTGAGCCTGCATGCTGTCCTCAGTCAAGATGGTGGGACAAACCTCCAGAGCATCCTCTGCCCTCTGAACGCGCACCCTGATGAATGCAATTACATCATATCGATTCAAAATATTTCTAATCAAATACACAAAAACACACACACCATACTTACTTGCATCTCCAGTATCTCCCAGCAGCAACCTTGTGGAAAGCTGGCGGTGGACTCTTGGGCAGGTTCTTCCGGACCCAGTCAATGAGGAACTGTTTGGGAGACTTTCCGGTCCAGCTGCGAGCTGTGTAGTCAAAATTCCGAATGTCCTTGGGCTCGTTCTTTTTCACAACTGCAACAAATAAAGGAAACAAACTGATCAGCACCACAGGGTGAGGCCAGTGAAACCAAATGTCCTCTGAAGGTTTCAAATTGCGTGGATGGAATCAAAAGCACTGTTTGTTTATGGTTACTGCTATGGATGTGAATTATGTGTATAGAGCATCTGCAGCACGATAGTAAACATCGTACTGTATTAGTGTTGAAATAATTTTGGCGTTTTTTGCGAGATTAACCTTTCGCAACAGGAGGCTCCTTTTCCTTTTCCTTTTCAGCTTGTTCAAACAGATTGAAGGTGATGTTGTCCTTATCGTCACTGACAGGAGCTGTTTTTTTTTCCTTCTGAGGCGCTTCCACCACTTTTATGGCTGGATTAAACATGGGGTGGGACTCCAGCGGCTTCATTTCTAGAAATACGAAAAAAAAACCGTATTTATTCCACACGAGTCATAAAGGAGTTTGACGAGTTCGTCGTTCGAGTCAAAGCACACACCCTGCTGTATGATTCGTATCCTGTCCTGTGCCATCCTTTGACCCGCCTTGTCACATTTGGTCTTGGAAGCAGCTGCCATCTCTTTAGCATCATATAGTTGAGCAGCGAGGACCAAATACCGGTCATTCTATAAAGGCAAGAAATGACACACACACATTAAAAATAGAGTGGAGGGCATTTTTTACTTTTTGCACAATACTAGATCTTGGTATTAATTTAATTACTGGGTCAAACTTTTCCTGCAGTTCAGGATGTTCACTCTTCTTCCCTCCGTTCTCTTCCTCCTCCTCTTCATCACTGCTCTGCTCTGCATACCTCAAGATCCAGTCTTTCATGCTTGCAGCTTCATCCTTCTCTGTGGCCTGGGGGATCCACAACAAACACAAAATGATACAATGTAACGGCCCATGTCTGTCCAACCAACCCACATGTGAAATAAAGCATGCAAACCTTCTTGTTCTCGTTTTGGGGGTTGCTTGGTGCTTTGGAGGTCGGTGCGACAGGTTTCTGCTGAACAGGAGGCTGGAACTTGGGCCTGCTCCTCTGGTTCTCTTCCTGCATCTGCTGGCTGAAACCTTCTGGCAGTTCCTCTGGTAAAACGGACCATACATTGAGAAAGTTACTATTTCTGTAGTGTTGAACTACAAGGCGATTTTATGAACGTGAAAATGACTGGGGATGCTTTGTTACCATCTTTGAGGTTGAGGCAGAGCCAGTCGAGAGCAGAGTGGAGATCTCCTCCATAGAGCACACTGCTCTTCATCGCCTCCTCAATGTGCTCTCTCTTGAAGTTGAACTTCTGCAGAGCTGTGTACAGGTCCTGACAGCACATTCAAAAGGTATAATAATCTACCCCAAAACAAAACTGAGTATGAACTGTAAATAAACCAGAAGGAAGTTTTGGATTTACCAATAATTTCTTGCTTGTAAGTCTGCCTGATACAGGCCCTTTGTCCCAGTTCTCTTGTCTGAAGTCATTGACCAGCCGGATGATCTTCTTCTCCAGGTCAGCTTGTATAGCAACCTGTGTTAGTGGGTCGAATCCCATTTATTAGCTGCATCTTTTGTCTACCTTAAATTGCACTGTTTGTCTGTGTTAAACAAACTTGATTTGCAGCTGAATACAGAATGAAAAAGAACATTTAAAGGTCATACGTAAAAAGGAGTGGACTTACTTTCAGAATCGATTTGTCTGAGACTCCACCAGTGTCCACCTGGGCAGTGTTTGCAAGACTGTAGGTTTTTGGAACTGGAGGGGGGTAAGTTCACCCAGACCTCATGTTAGTGCAGTCATTTTTTTAACCAAAACAATCAATACAACAATACTACTACATCCCAAATGTGTTGATGTTCCTCTCACTCTCTACCTGTTTGGTATTTCCTTCCTTCCTTCCTTCACAGGAGGGAAAATGAATTTTATGAATTGATCTATGGCCTTTGTTTACAAATGACTGTACCAAAGATCACTTTATGGTGAAGTAGAAAAAAAACTCAGCGATCACAGCAAAAACACAAGTATGATTAAGTTACTGTAGATAAGGTGTTGCACAATATGAACACATGCACAAAGCATAAATATCATCATAATCGGACTAATGGCCACATGGACATGATTTGACTAACTGATTAATTCACAGTAATCAGAGTCTGTGGAGTATTTACAGCTATTACCACCTTTTGACTTGTTCTCTTTGGCCGGTTTCGGCGGCTTGTTGCTGGCTGGTTGTTTCCTCGGCTCCTCCGCCACACTGTTCCCAGCTGCTGCACTGCTCCTGCCCGCTGCTGCTGCTGCTGCTACCGGGGCCACCGGAGCAGCAGATTTCTTCTTCTTCCCACCCATTAAGTCACGACAACACAACCCGTATGTGATGCCTCTATGTGTCTAAGTAATGCCAGGTCATCAAAGAGATCATAAAGGGCTTGCTTATTCATAAGGGGCCAAAATGAGGCTAGTAAATGTCTTTCATTTCTGAGTAGCAGCGACGGATGACACCACACGGCTGCCGTAGAGTACGTTTCGTGTTGCATTCAAGAGTCTGCTGAAAAAAACAGCTCAGAAACTCAAAAATAAACAACTTTTTGCGTGGTTTGTCGTGTTAGGTCTTTAAATTGGAGTTTCGAGTAAAACTGTTACTCAGTGTATAGCAATTGTACCATAAAAAGATTTAACAAACGCTTAAATTGCATTTTGATGAAACTGCCGGTGTTGGCACATTTGAAGCAGCGACGTGAACGCAGCAAAACCCCGCGTTGAATTCTGGGAAGGGGTGGTCTCAACAAGCATGGCTGACGCGTTTGGTGATGGTTTGTTCAGCGTGTTCGAGGATGAACCGCAAACTACCACGAGTAAAAAGATAGCCGTCCCCGTGATCCCAGATTCAAGGTAACGTCTCCGGGTTTTTAGTTTGAACAGTGTTTTTTTTTCTTCCAAAATTCGAATATTTGATCGTTCAGCAACCGTAAATTAGGGATAGTACATACTCGAATCATTGGTTAGCTAGGTAGTTAATTGCTTAGCTAACGTCGTTGACTGATTAAAAATAATAATATGCCTTCTTTTTTAAGTTAATTACTTAATTTTTTAAGTTAATTAGTTAATTACTCGTTTACAGCCTGTATTTCGTTCTCCTACGTTGGTTGTTTGTTTCCATTTGAGAAAGTACCGCAGTCGAATTCCTAGTATGTTGTGACATACATGTCCAATAAAAACTGATTCTGAACAGATTTGTGTGTCTAACCAAATATTGTTGTATCATTCCTCTACTAATTTAGCTCGGACGTGCTATGCTAAC
Organism: Trinectes maculatus; assembly: GCA_016785345.1. Taxonomy (NCBI): domain Eukaryota; kingdom Metazoa; phylum Chordata; class Actinopteri; order Pleuronectiformes; family Achiridae; genus Trinectes; species Trinectes maculatus. Next base: position 123,515 of record JAFBJQ010001055.1, read on the forward strand.
AACATTTTGTAACTTCCTGTGTTTCGCTCTTATTTTTTCCAGGGGAGCTGCGGGTAAAGATGACACTGACAAGGATGCTGGTCCATCGAGCCGACTTAAGAGGGAGGCAGACAATGATGTTGGAGAGGAGGTGGTGTTTACGAAGAAACCTCGACAGGAGACGGTCTCTGCCAATGACTTGAAGTGAGATGAGATGCAGCTAAATTGTGTGATGTGCAGAATACGCTTTGAAGTTGCTATGTTGATAACAACGTCCTTTGTTTACTTCAGTCTTACAGAATTGATGCCCCAGGTTAAGGTGGAACAAGTTGCAACTGTGGAAGGATGTTCACATGAGGTAAAGAAAGCTAAGTAAAGAATTGTGTTTCTCTAATGCATTTGTTAGAATTGTATACACTGAACATATGGACTTTCTGAACAGGTTGCTCTGCCTGTCAATGATGAATATAAACCACTGAAGCCTCGAGTTGGAAAAGCAGCCAAGGTATATTAATACTACCAATGGAACTTACTAAGTTTGGTCAGGTCCATACACAGCCTTTGTTAATGTTTTTTGTTGTGTTTTTGTCTTGCAGGAGTACCCTTTTATTCTCGATCCATTCCAACGTGAGGCTATTTTATGTATTGACAACAATGAGTCTGTACTTGTGTCTGCACACACCTCTGCTGGCAAGACTGTCTGTGCTGAGTGAGTATTCTCAATAAACTATAAGTAGTGGTTTTCATTAACATCGGTGCTGTCATACGTGTTAAACAACCTGATTTACTCTGACATGCTTCTTGCAGATATGCCATTGCTCTGGCTCTCAGAGAGAAGCAGAGAGTGATCTTTACCAGTCCCATCAAGGCTCTTTCCAACCAGAAATACAGAGAGATGTATGAAGAGTTTCAGGATGTGGGACTGATGACTGGTGACGTCACTATCAACCCCACAGCATCCTGCCTCATCATGACAACTGAGGTGGGACACAGTGGCATGTGAAAGAGACATGAGATAATTCGATTTTACATTGGTTTTTGGAAAGGTGTGCAAAGAAGTTGCTTTTGACACCTTAATTTTCTTTTCTCCCAGATTTTGAGGAGCATGCTTTACAGAGGCTCTGAGATTATGAGAGAAGTGGCCTGGGTCGTCTTTGATGAAATCCATTACATGAGAGATGCAGGTGTGTACAAACAGCACAGGCACAGTATCAAGTTGCTCACAGTTGCCCGTGTATTGACTTAACGTGACCTTGCTTTTCAGAGCGTGGTGTGGTGTGGGAGGAGACAATCATTCTTCTTCCTGACAACGTGCATTATGTCTTCCTGTCAGCCACCATTCCCAATGCTAAACAGTTTGCTGAGTGGATTTGTCACTTACATAAGCAGGTAAGATGGTGCAAAGACTGCAAAGGCCCTGTTTAGCGATAGAATATCACGAACGTCTTCAGTCTGATGCAGAGGTTTTAAAACTGTGTGGCATTTTGTCGTTTGGTCCATTTATCAACTTGGTCGCATTTTTTCTTAACCTGAGAGAAACATGTTTGTAGAGGCAGTGTGACTTTGAATCTTTGTCCATAACTGATATGTACTATGAGTAAAAATCTATACATACACTGTAAAACTAGATGTTCGTCTGTGCCAACTGTGAGCAAATTTTGACTAAAAACTGTCTTTGTCCTTCAATGAATTAAATTAAATTAAATCTACAGGAGTGGATTAACTTCAGCTCAATAACTGTTGTCGTTTTCAGGGTTACTTTGACTTTTTGTCTGAAGGAAAAGTAATGACACTGTCTAAATGAATGTATATCTGTCTGTCAATATATATTTTATGTTTCCTCTGTCCCTTTTTTCGATAATGAATGTAATATGTTTGTTTAATTTCTCTTAGCCCTGCCATGTGGTGTATACAGACTACCGTCCTACTCCACTGCAACATTACATCTTTCCAGCAGGGGGCGATGGCCTCCATCTGGTGGTTGATGAGAACGTAAGGACACGTACTTGGTGCATTAACTGCCACTTTGTGACAGATTAATTCTATAATAGTCAGACTACAAATGTCTAATTTTATGTAAAACCCAGATGACTATTTTTCTTGCACTGGTCTCTATGTGTTTGGTACTTATAATGTCTGTCGTGCTCTTCCAGGGAGACTTCAGAGAGGACAATTTCAACACAGCTATGCAGGTGTTGAGAGACGCAGGGGACTCTGGGACCAGCAACGGAGGCAAGTGGGATCCGAAAGGACGAAAAGGAGGCACTAAAGGTGTGTGTTTGTGTCAGTATTCAATTTATAACATTATAGAATGCCCTCGGTGAATTCACTGACATGAACAATTTGTTTACCTCCTTTAGGACCATCCAGTGTGTTCAAGATAGTGAAGATGATCATGGAGAGGAACTTCCAGCCTGTCATCATATTCAGCTTCAGCAAGAAAGAGTGTGAGGCCTATGCTCTACAGGTGGCCAAACTGGATTTTAACACAGGTGTGTGTGTTCTTGTTCTTTTATTTTAATAATATATGTTCTTTTATTGCTGTTTTTGTGTGTGTGCGTACATTTCTTCTCTACCAATCTATTCTTGGCCTCAAGCTTTAGGGACTTAGTTTGCACTTGGTAGTTCTCCTGGACATGTTGAGTTGGAGTTGGCTTCTGCAATAGAGCTGGAGGTTCTACATGCATAGTAAAAGGTTTACGTCAGACCCTTGCACGAGTAGATTAATGGCAGCTGATATGTTCTTGGCATGACATCATTCTATTTTTTTTCTCTTTGCTGAATGAGGTCAAATTGTGTCAAGCAGATATGACTTTCTGTGAATCACTGCTTTCTGTGTTTACAAAGAATAAATTCTGGCACTATCCATGATAAGGCTAAAACATTTCCAGACACATCATGAATACTTGCATATATACCCAACTTATTGTATGATTGTATGTATAATGTAACCCTACCAGCACATTAAACAGAATGTTTTTCCACACTTCAGGGCCAAAACAAATATATTTTTGTGATAAATTGTTGAGGATTATAAATTAGGCAAGCGAAACCACTTACCAGAATGTGAAATAGTTGGCAAGTTGAGATGAATGAATCCTCCCTGCTGAGTGAGTGCCATTAATGTGGTTTATTGCGCATGAACAGCTGGTTCTGCTGTTTGGTCCAGTGGGAAATGAAGTTACTTCATGAGGAAAAGCTCTGCAATGTGGGAGATGATTCAATAGTATGATGAAGATTGGCTCCTGTCACCTGCTTTAGCCGTTTTTAGTGAAATTAGACATGTTTATGAACTCTTACTCTTTCATGTCATTCTTGCAAATGCCTAATAAATGAGGTTTGTTTTAATGCTGAGCTCTTCCAACACCAAAAGCCCTTCTTCTGTCTATGCTGCCAATTTTATTTTCACCACAATTGCAAAAACAAATGGAAATAGTATGCCAAAGATAATTTCTTATCCTGGCAGTTTCATGTGTTTTGTGAAGTTTGTGTCCAGTAATAGCGGTCAGATAATCTCATTTCAATGCAGAAGCTTTCAATAGACTTAAGACAATTATTTAATATGGAAAGAATCCATGGTATCCAATTAACACTTAATACAAGTTTAAACAACAAACATGTATTTGTGTCAGAATGTTGTTGTTTTTTAATGGCTAAAAAATAGTTTCACCAAGTCTGTTAAATTATTAGTTGGAATGACCCAGGGAGCAAACGAAGGGTGAGATCAGTGGTGGAATCCATGTGTCTCTTTGACTCTGCCCCCCTTTTCCCTCCCTCTGTTTTTTCTATGCATGCTTTCTTCTTCCATTCCCCCCCCCCAGTTTTTCATTCTTGAAAACAAAAAAGAACCCCCCTCCCATAGTGTCCCATGACACATAGTTTCTGGGCTGTGTTTGTGGAGCCGTGTTGGAGTCAGGGGGCCGACTGGTGTTGAAACACAAACCAGTGGAATGAATGTCAGTGATTTAAAGTACACGTCCTGGCTGTTTTTGTGTTAAGTTGCTTTCTATGTTGGCCTTAGTGTGAGTTTGGCATCGCTTTGTTTATTTAACCATTTAAATAAATCCCTCTGACACAGAGGACTTTTGGCATTAACGGTAAAAACTGAGCTGTCACATATTGTGTAAGACTAGGTCTCTCACTAACACAGGCACACGGGAGGGAAGATTTCCCAGAATGGTTTCATGAATAAAGACGTGTGACTAAGTTTCTGCATGGAAAGAGAATGGCCAAAAGCAAACAATGTTACGTGATTAGCCTGATAATGGGATGCTGTTGGTTGTGGCACCGTTAATGCTTTCAAGATATGCAAATACCGTTAATTCATTGTTGGTAGAAAACTGTGCATAAATACACACATTAGAGAAACAATTCTAGGGGTTTCAATATCAGATATAATCCAGAGTCAGCTCAGACAGCAGCATCATTTGCCTGCTCTGGCTTCGGTGGTTGGAGTTTTCATGCCAGGAGTACATGTGCCATTTGAAGAATTTGTTTTTCAGTTTGTGTGAATACACGTTGAAGGGGACACACATTCAGAATGTAGGAAATGAATTTTGTACTAACATCTCAAGTGCTTTCTGTACAAATGTTGACATGATATGAATATTTTAAATTGCAGATGATGAGAAACGTCTGGTGGAGGAAGTGTTCAACAACGCAGTGGACTGTCTTTCAGATGACGATAAGAAACTCCCTCAGGTGATGAGAACTGTACACTCATACAATGCTTGAAATACATCAGTGTTGCTGTTGCTCCTAACCGGACACTAATGTGCATATCTCTGTTGTTGGTGTTCCTCAGGTGGAGCATGTGCTGCCACTTTTGAAGAGGGGGATAGGTATCCATCATGGAGGCCTACTCCCCATCCTCAAAGAAACAATCGAGATCCTTTTTTCTGAAGGCCTCCTCAAGGTATGACTGTCTATGTGTGTGGTGACACTGTGGTGATGACAGTTCTAGGTTTCCATCGTTCCCACTACAGTTCGTGGGTGCTCACTTAAAATAGCACTGTGCTATAATAAGCACCAGGATTTATTTGTTGTGTGCATGCTTTTGCCCACTGAAGGGCACTTAAGGCCCGATTGATAACAATGTTGTCTGAATACTGAGACTACATTTTCATAAGTTTGTTTATCCTCATTCCAGGCCCTGTTTGCCACAGAGACGTTTGCCATGGGCATCAACATGCCAGCCCGCACTGTGCTCTTCACCAGTGCACGCAAGTTTGATGGCAAGAATCACCGCTTTGTAAGAAAACACACTGACACTCATTAATTCTCACATGTGTATTTCTGTCAGAAGGATATTATTAGTATCATCAATTAGTTACATTTTCCCTCCGTTAACATTAATAACATTTTTTCTCTGTTAACACGAAAGATTTTGATGGAAGGGGAAGAACAACCTTACATCCTGTATTTATATAGTTTTATTACTATATAAGTTTCATCACCTGAGCCAAAATGTAATGCAGAACAGCCATCCACTTGTGTAGAAGATACATATTTGTGCCTTTTTATAGGGAGCTACTACTTCTCCCCTGTTACTGTACCTGCGCTGATTTTGGGTTTGAGGTAGTAAACCTCTTCATAAATACTGCTATCTCTTTAAGAGAACTACTGCAGGCTGTCTGCAGTGTTTAGTTGTCACACAAACACGCACACAGCTTTTTCTTTCCCTCAGACCTTTAAATGGTCTTCAAGTCCTACAGTTTGTAACGCCACATAAACAGCCACGTATTGTCTGTAAAAGGCGGGGGCAGTGTGTGAGTAGCTGCTGTCACTTAGAAGCACCATTCATCGTCACACAAACTCTCGCACACATACAGACTCATGCACAGGCCTGAAGAGAATGTGAAAAGAAAACTGCCCTCCAAGAGGTTCATCATGAACATCTGGTGCCTGTGACGGTGCCAAAGCTCCACGCAGGCACTCGCACATTTCGATACACAACTCTCATTCCATGCAAATCCTGAGTGCATTCCGCAGCATGCCTGAAATGACAGTCAGATAGTTTCCATGCAAAAAGAATCATATTTGTCTTTTGCTATGTTTTTATTACTAAAAGTCCAGTAGATGTATGGTGTTTAATCGGAGCCATGTGTGATGCAGGGTAGTCCAGCCTTTTTCTCCCAAGAAGGCCCCATCATCCCATGTAGTTAATTTCTAACTACAAATACAATGACAACATTTGTTAATGCATTATTAGTATACTATACTATATATTTCCACCTGCAGATGTCTTTAACCTCTGTTATGGAAATTATTTATTATTTATTTATTTATTTATTTATTTATTAACCACACGTGCCTCTATATACTGAAGCAGGAACCTGTATCTTGTCTTCTAAGAATCTGTATAGTGCTTCTTGTTCATCATACCGCAACAAGTTAACTGAATACATAGGTGTACATGCATGTTCACAAGCTACATGAAACACATAAATATTCCATTACACCTCCTTTCTCAGTAGCAGAACAGGCAGTTTCTGGTCTTCAGTCAATTAAAGGACATATTATAACGCATTCCCCAACTAATCCTTTCTTGTTAATGTCTTGTGTGTCTTCACGTGGTTTAGATTACATCAGGTGAGTACATCCAGATGTCTGGGCGTGCTGGGAGGAGAGGAATGGATGACAGAGGAATCGTTATTTTCATGGTGGATGAGAAGATGAGTCCGGCAGTGGGCAAACAGCTGCTCAAGGTATTTCACCTTGCAGGTTCAAAGTATTTTTCAAAATCCCAGGTGCCAATCATCAATTGCATCTTCGTTTTGTTATTAGAAATTGTCCCACTGTCTCATCAATTAAGCACCCTTTCCTTGCTTGACTTGCTGGAAACTTGTTGAACAGTTTTGACTGGAGTCATTCGCTCTGTTATCATCAGATCATTTGGGGCTCAACACTTCCCTACACAGTGTTACAGAGAAGCCAGGCAGTCTTGGTCTTGTGTTTTTGATTTGACAAATTTATTGCCACATTGCTATCAATATGTTGCTGCAAAGCTTCTGAGAGAGTCTGTGTTAATGTAAAACTGGTTGTTGGCAGGGTCACAGTCCTTAACTCCCAGGGTGTCTTGGAGAAAGATTTTGAACACATATCCAGGTTTGGGGTGTTTTAGAGGTCATGATTGCAAAATCCTCCACAGAGTTTAATTTGGAGAAAGTGATTTTAGCCCACATTTAGTCAGACCACAAACCCTCTTTACACATTATCAAAACACATAATTCTTCACAGCTGTGTAGTAGTAGAATGAAGACAATTCTATTTTATAGATGGCCTACTTTTTATTGTTCTGTGCAGGGATCAGCCGACCCTTTGAACAGTGCCTTCCACCTGACCTACAACATGGTGCTCAACCTGCTGCGTGTGGAGGAGATCAACCCAGAGTACATGCTGGAGAAGTCCTTCTACCAGTTCCAACATTACAGGGCTTTGCCTGGTGTAGTGGAGAGTAAGCTCTTTTCCTTGTGCAGATTTCAGGCTGGATAAGACTGACTAGTCAATGGATTCTGCTATTACAGTGATATTTGTGTATTGGCCCAACAGTTCTGTTTGTTGCATCCTAAAGAGGAAGACAAGCATATTGTTGTTGTTGTTGAAAATTGACTTTATCAGCTATTGTTATGCTGTTATGGTTTAATATCTAGGCTGCATTTTATTAACATCACTGATTTTTGTTTTTTTTTGTGTGTGTGTGTGTTTGTGTCTGTAGAAATAAAGAAATTGGAGGAGCAGTACCATGCCATAGAGATCCCTAATGAGGACAGTGTTGTCACTTACTTTAAAATCAGGCAGCAGCTGGCCAAACTGGGCAAAGAGATACAGGAGTTCATTCACAAACCCAAAAACTGCCTCCCCTTCTTGCAGCCTGGGCGACTTGTCAAGGTGAGTCCTCACACATGTAAAGTCTGATGACAGTATAATTAGAGATGTTTACAGGTTTTTAAGAGACCTTTGTTGTATTCCAAAAGGTAAAAAATGAAGACAATGACTTTGGTTGGGGAATTGTTGTAAACTTCAGCAAGAAGTCTAACGTGAAGGTAAGCTGTCGTGGTTTCATATGTTTTCGAAACATTGAACATGTGGCTGTAACAAATATGCATTTCCCTTTTTCAGAACATTACAGACTCAGAGCCGCTGTATGCGGTGGATGTTTTGGTGCACTGTAGTAAGAACTCTGGTAAAGATCCTGCAACTCAAGATCTGAAACCTGCTGCTCCAGGGGAGACTGGAGAGATGCAGGTGGGTGAGAGAAACAACTTGAAAAACACATCACATACCAAATGTATGTACCTAGACAAATTTGATGAAAGTGCAATTCTATCTGTTCAATCCACATTTTTATTTCCCACAAAATAATTGATGCAAAAGTGATCATTGTTTTTATGCTTGAGCGAAGTGTGGAAGTTGGATTATTGATGAAATAAAATGTATCAGTGTCAAAATGTGTCAGTGTCTTCGTAAATTAATCATGCCCTTATTTTATTGCACCCTTGTCTTCTCCAATTAACGTCACTGTTTCATGCACTGCGGTTTTAATCATAGTGATTTTTGGAATTTGATTTAAATTCATGGTTAGTGTGGATGGAAACATACTAATTGCTGTTTTTGTCAGGTGGTCCCAGTGATGCTGCATCTCCTGACTGCCATCAGCTCCGTTCGTCTCTATATCCCCAAAGATCTGAGGCCCTTCGACAACAGGCAGCTCATGCTCAAATCTTTACAGGTAAAACTGCAGCTGTTTGGCAACAGATAGCAGACGAATTAAACACAGTCACTACCTGAATCTTTGCCCTTTCAAATTCATGGAATTCAAACATTTTGTCCTCAGGAGGTACAAAAGCGTTTCCCTGATGGCATTCCTCTACTCGACCCCATGGATGACATGGGCATTAAGGACCCTGCCCTGAAGAAAGTCATTCAGAAAGTAGAGGCCTTTGAGCACCGCATGTACTCCCACCCCTTGCACAGTGACCCCAATTTGGAATCTGTTTATACTCTCTGTGAGAAGAAAGCTCTGGTGAGAAACTGTGTTTCACTTTGTGTTTGTGAGACGTGATGTGAAACCCTGCTAAATGTCAAACCATTTTGTAAGCCAAACCATTTATCCACAGGCTATGTATGGCTTTTGTTACTGTTAAATCGTTAATACCTTTTCCCCACTCCGTTTTTATCTTTCCTATTCATCTGCATTGGGTGCATTTGTTCGACATCAACTTTGACCTTCATTTTTCTATTCTGTCAAACGGTGCGGCTTTGGTCACGTATACACCCAGAAATACAAATACAGGAAGAAAGCAAGAACATTGTGCTGAAAAGGTCTCACCCTCAGCTGTAGGTCAGAACAGAAAACCGCATCAGACCATAAAACAGAAATGAAAATGGTCTCATAATAAAGGTCTCTGTCTAACCTACATAGATTTAGTTTTTTCCAGAACTTGTGTCTTGTTTCTAGTCCAGCAAATTTAACTTCATCGCACTTATGCTCATAGTGTGATACATGCAGAAAAGGGAAACTGGCTTTACTGGTGTCAGAGTCAAACCAGACTGTTTGACAATTTGCATAAACATTTACATCTCTCTGTGGTCCGTCTTGGCATGTACAACTTGAGAGCAACAAAACCCTTTTATGTCTCGGCTGCATATGTGATAGATTTTACTCTCTCGTGTGCAGTCACCAGTTCTTTTTTTTTTTTAAACTGACTCGCCTTGAAATGCTCTTTGCAGCTGTTTTTTATTTCTTTGCCTTGTTGTGATGAAGAGGGGTGAAGGTGTTGTAATGAAGAGGGGTGAAGGTTGAGGTGGATAGTAGATAAGTAGGCACATGAACATGCAACTCAACTATTCAGCTCCATCAGTATGTAACATTAAAAAGAAGCTCATGTACAAGCTGGTAGTCATCAAAGTGCTTTTAATGACTGAAGTATTTCCTGGAAAACCCGGAATCTTCCCCATGTTACATCATGCAAAGTCTGCTTGGTATTACAGTGTGTTTGTGTGTCTATGTGATTTAGATCGCAGCAGATGTTCGGTCGGCCAAGCAGGAGCTGAAGAAAGCTCAGACAGTCCTGCAGATGGACAAGCTAAAGTGCAGAAAAAGAGTTTTGCGACGCCTCGGCTTCGCCAGCCCCTCCGATGTGATCGAGATGAAAGGGCGAGTGGCGTGTGAAATTAGCAGGTGGGGAAGTACAACACTGTGTATAAATACAGTACCATGACTGCACACAGAATGTCAGAAACCCGTCATTAAACCTCTTGTCTATCAGGCTTTGTAGCAGGAAAGCACTGTCTTGATCCTTCATTGTCGTAGTTTGAGTATATGTGATCTTGTTTAACTTTAATCTGATGTGTCTCCCTTCTTTGTCACGTGTATTAAGCCTTTGATTTCTGACCGAAGTATGACAGTGTCATCTAATCATTCATTTTGTGTGTCTGTCCAGTGCTGACGAGCTGCTGCTGACCGAGATGATATTTAATGGTCTCTTCAATGATCTTTCGGTCGAACAGGTCACGTCCCTGCTGTCCTGCTTTGTCTTCCAGGAAAACGTACGAACAAACGCACACAGACAAAACACAAACAAATCCTTTCTTTCGAACAAACAGATCTAGATCCTTCCCCCACACTGAGGTAAACAGTTGAGTCCCATTCCCACACGTTTAAACTCCAGTGGCATTTTTGGCCTCTTCCCATAAACAGAAACCTGAGGTTTATGTGTGTGTTTGTCTTACATCATGATGCCTCAATGAGGCAACATTTACTTTGGCTCTACATCAGCTCTGGCTAAACTTAGTTTAAATGTCTCACCTCAGTGCAGCAGCTGTCATACTTATTATTGTTCTGTTTTGATAGACTTAGATGTGATGTGATACTTCACATGGGGGTTCATAAATAAAAAATTAAATAGCGCTGTGGGAAATCATAGCCAGCACCTTTCTCTTTTTCAGACATTTTATAGACAAAATTATTAATTATGAAAATAATATGTAAATTAATTGGCAAAATTAGAAGTACAGGTGTACCAGCAGACTGACTTGAAGCTGCTGTTTTAAGGTAAAATGTTCTTTTAAACCCATTTGGCCAATGAGAAAGCAGTATGTTTCTGTTATGGTTAGAGGGAGGTCTGCTTCTTCTCAGATATGCTGAACACAGGTTTATGTAGCAGCGTAATTTGCCTGGAGCTTGTTAAGAAAAGTTACGAAATAAATATTTAATACTTTCTGTAAAAACATTGATGATGTAATTTTGCCCTTCAGGCCAGCGAGATGCCAAAACTCACTGAACAACTGGCTGCACCTCTGAGACAAATGCAGGTATGACAACATGAATCAATCCCTAACTTATATCTGAATGTGTGAACTTTAGGGCAAATGTGAGCATATTGGGGTTTTTTATGCGTTCAGGAGTGTGCAAAACGCATAGCCAAGGTGTCGGCAGATGCAAAGCTGGAGGTGGACGAGGAAACGTATCTGAACCAGTTCAAGCCCCACCTGATGGATGTGGTCTACGCGTGGGCTAACGGGGCCACGTTTGGTCAGATCTGCAAGATGACAGACGTCTTTGAAGGTGACTAGTGATCAGCAGTGAAAAAGATTATTTATGATCGCTATAGTTCAGTTAAATTTGATGCTACAATCAGACTGTTTACTGATACCTTCCATCGTTTTCAATCTAAGATTGACCAAAAAGTAAATAAAAGCTTAAACTACAAAATAATTTTTTAGAATAAGTTATATTACGAACATTTTTGGTTTGTGACCCCTAAAAACAATCAGTCTTGGAGATGTTAACCGTTCCGACAGAGCTATCAGAAAGAAAGCAAGCAAGCTTTTTATTCGTCATTGTCACAGTACACTTCCAGCACACTTTACAAGGAAATCTGGTCTCTGCTTTTTAGCCCATCACACACACGTCAGCTTATACAGTATATGCAGCGCCAGGGGAGTAACTGGGGTTAAGGGCCTTACCCAAGGGCCCAGGGTGATGCCGAGAGCGGAATTCGAACCCCAGCCCTCTTGGTTTCAAGACCAACGTTCTAACTGTTAGGCTACCACTCCCCTTCAAGAATCAGCATTAATAACTGTGTTAGGGCTGTTTTTCTGTACTTTAACTGAAGCAAGAAAATCTGAGCTGCTCCAACATGGCCTTTACAAAGCCTTTCACCTTTAACATACTCGCTGTCATGTGTGCAGCCACTTTTAGGCCATAAGAGAGTCACTAATTGATTTATGATGTGTGGTTTGATTTGAACCCAGTCATAAGTCCACCTCTTAACCCTCATAGTTTGGCTCTTGAACTCCCTAAATTACCTCATCAGTGAAATATTGGATGTCGTAGTAATAAGAAAGCAGTGCTGAGTTTGGAAATTGCAGGGAGTTTTAAACGTGCTCGTATGTGCCAACTCATACAAGCGTGTTTAAATGGAGAACTTATTCCCAACATAATTATCTTCAGTGTATTTGTGAGCAGTCTATTTTTTTTGTGATGACACTTGGGTTCCAAACTTAAAAAAGAAAACGTTTTGTATTTTACGTGACTGAGGTTGGAGTATTCATGTTCAGCTGAACTGCTGTGCACTGACTGAAGGACTAATCTGTCAAGCTACAAATGATTCAGGCATATTTCATGCCTTGTGTTCTATCATGGTGTTTAAGAAGAAAGGATTTAGATATGAACAGTGCTGAACACGCACTCCTTGTTCTCTTATCTTGTCAACGAACTGAGCCCTTGTGACTGTCTTCCTTTAGGCAGCATCATCCGCTGCATGCGCCGTCTGGAGGAGCTGCTGAGACAGATGTGCTCTGCGGCCAAAGCCATAGGCAACACTGAGCTGGAAAACAAGTTTGCTGAAGGTAATAGCAGCAGGAGCTAAAAAAATAGATTTAATTCACTGTTTTATTTAACATAATGGAAATTTTGTCGGTTATTCAGGCTTTTATGACGCTTAACTGAATCTTCTCAAAATTATTAAAAATGTTTGTACGCTTTAGATGTTGAAGATGTTGAAGAGTTTTCAAACAATTAACTGCAGAATCTTTTTTTTCCGATTTGGGATGAAATGGTCTAATTATGATTATTTTGTCTTTGCAGGCATAACGAAGATTAAGAGAGACATTGTTTTTGCTGCTAGTCTCTACCTATAACATCCTTGCAACTAATTTCTTTGACTTCTGGAGGATAGATGCTTGTTTTGACCTGTACATATGATTGGTCCATGATGGAGCTCTTGGTCCTCAGTTTTTGTTTTTGTTTTTTATAAGCCTGTTTGATGTCAGATGTTTTGCCACTTAGATGCAAAACTTAAATTAGCATTCAGTTGTAAACAGTTTCTTGCAGATGATGGTTAATCTCCATTTTGCTCAAGGCACCTCACATTAACTATAACATCCTGTTTGAGAGTTTATAAATATGGGCTTACATGAGGCTGTTAATGGGCTTGTGAAGGTAATGACAACTTCATGACATCTGAATGACAACATCATGCTTTAATTTTGACAGTTCAACCAACCCTTAATGTTTCACTGGTGTTCATGTTAAAGTAAAATGACTTTTTTCCCCATTTGAGACACCTGTACATATTTGTAACATTTATCTTCAATAAAAGTCCGTATGTTGACTTGTTTTTACATACAGATTATACAAAAGTACATTGTTATTTATTCACGTAATGTTATATCAGTTCCTACATACACAGGAAGCTGTGATAGCAGCAGCAGCAGTCTAGCAAAGGCAACACGAGACTGAAACTGACCGTCGACTCTTCAACACTCTAACCAAAAACGATTTCCTCCTCGACTAATTGAGGTTAGATGGTTGGAGAGTCGGACGGCAGTGGTGTGGATCTGGAGTCAGCAGCATATGTGAAGCAGCCTTTCCCTCTGCTCTAGGATCAGCCTTAGCCTCCAGCGTACTCTAATCTTAATAAACATACTTTGCTCTGAATAATTAGTCCTTTGTTTTAAGGCAGCAAGCGAGACTGGGGCGAGACTCTCCGCCTCTTTCAGAGCTTTCTAATAAAACTGACCCCACATCAGATCTTTGGATAAAATTGACTCCAGATCAGAAAATGCACAAAGCAAGATTACATTCACTGATTTCCATCCCATCCCCATTGACACCTCCCGCCCCGCCCCCCAATCCCCCAGTGGTGAGACCCTTTAAGTGCATGCAGGTATGTCTTCCCACTGGCTCAGTAGATAGGTGATTCCTCTCATAAAATCTTCAGCCCATGACCCTCATCGGTGTCAGTCCCTTTCACTTGTGGACAAGGCTTCGACAGATTGTCTTACCACTTTCCTTTGGAGTAACAGTGGAGAAGTCAGCAAAAATTTCTTAAAATCGTAAAGCTTTAAAATCTTAACAGGCCTGAGGTGTAGCTTAAGTTTTCTTTCATTCCGGAGTGCCGTCATCCAATAGCTCACTTGAAGTACAAATCAAGTACTCCAGACTAAATCCATGCAGATCCTCTGACGGGAGTTGGCGTTAGATGAAAGGCAAGACAGCCGGGATCCTGGGTGTGCGTTTGGACAGAGCAGCTGTACCCTCCTTCACCTCACACCTAGCTTAGTTTCGACTCTCTAAGTGGTTTCCATTTGTTGGGTTCTCCTGCAGGTGGGTGTGGGGGATGTCCCGTTTGTGGGACTCCACACATGGCTTGAAAAAGTCCGACACGAAGAAGACCTAAAAGCGGAAGTGGAGATTGTTATGTTGTCACTTGTGCTCCAACACTCAAGTTCATATTTAGTGTGTATGTTCAAGTTTAGAAACTCACCACCAAGATGGCCATAAGGGCCCCCTGCACGAGTCCAGTCAGCACATCGCTCCAGTGATGTTTATAATCCGACACTCTGGACAAGCCTGTAAACACTGCGGCAGCGATCAGGAAAAACTGGATTGTGGGTCTGAGCAGCCTCGCCCACTCCACCTGGAGTCGAGCCTGCACATAGAGCTGAGGGAGAGAAAGGGCAGGCAGTGTCACTGGCCGTGCTTAGGTAACATGACTGTGGGTCTGACATTCTGGTGGATGATTAGTGAAGAAGGCAGCGTTCAGACAAGAACAACAGGAACATACAGTGATCTGTGGATGACTGTTTTTCCATTTCCCCACTGGAGACATCATGCAGCAAAGTGTCACAAAAATGACCCCAAATTGAACAAACATCTTTTTTTTTTTAGAGCTGGTTATCATTTCCACTAGTTACTTCCTCACACTGTCCGTTCTCTGAACGAGGATCAATAATTTCGTCTCATAATGGATAACCACCTCTGGAGCAACAGGGCTTGTGTAAGGATCTTTGGTCACTTGAATATCATTTAGGTCACAAACTTTTTTCTTACATTGTTTTGTTAGAATTTGAAACGGGGAGTGTCTCTTTTTGTTCAAAGTCAAGGACAAACCCTCGCTATATCCTGACGCCCATCCTGTTATACTTCATTTCTGACGCAAACGCCGTCATCCGACGTTTCTCATTCTCGATTTTCCACTTGGAGCAGAGGAACTGGTCTTGGTAGGACTTTGTCCCCGGGTCTATTTCTATCTGCTGCTGCTGAATGACTCAGCCGCCCATTATGTTTATCAGGACTGAGTAGTAAAATCAAGTTGCTGTGACTCTCCGAGCACCATGACGACTTTTGTAAACAAGGACGATTACCCGTTTCAAATCTTTGAACTACCACCTACCGGTTCGATGTGTACAATCTGATGTTTACTGGACAGACCATTTAGTGGTATTTGTGACTGTGGTGTTAAGGGTAACTGCACTGTATACGGTTTTAAAGGTATAGTACCATTTTTAAACTGATTAACTTAAGACACAGCCAGACTATCTGTTCCCCGTGTTTCTCATGTCTCTCGTGAAGAAAGCAAACAGACAGTAAATGGATTGTGTATTTGCAGTGTTCTGGTAAACGGCGACTGATGGATCGTGTATCTCTTGCAGGTACTTACAGCCAGGAACAGCATGCAGTACATGGAGAAAGAGGAATGTCCGGAGTAGAAGGATAACCTGCAATGGAAATATGGAAGACACAGCTCAACGCTTTGCAGCAAACAACGTAATAACACAACTTAGAAGAGATGAAAAGTCTGTATTATTATATGGGGCGTTATTATAGACGTCACAAATCAAACACAGGAGCTCTAAAGTTACATTGGAAGTTAAATGGCAGGTGACTTTGTGACAAGACGGAGAGATGTGTAAAAACAGTAACTTCTTATACACGGCTTTATTCTGTCAGCTATTCAAGCCTACATGGGGTCAACATCTGCAGCACAGAGTAAGATAAGATTGTGTTTCAGAGTCTAGACAGCACTGTGGACCTACAACCTGCCTCTTGTTCCATGAAGCAAGTTTACTGAGCTATCTGGGTATATTTGGAAGGTAAATCCCCCAAACTGGACCACAGAGATGTGGAAAAACAAAATAGCTCCTCTGAGGGGTTTTACTCTGCCAAGCTATACAACCGTCAACCTGCGGAAAAGTCCCCCGAGGCACTCGAGTCATACACAAATAAAAACTCTACCATTGGGTAAAATTTTTTTTTTCCTGTCAGACTGTCAATAAGTTGGTCCGTCAGTCCATCACTTTGGTTAAGATTAAAATATGTCAACATATGTTGGTATGATTGCTTTGGAAAACGACGCAGACTCTCCTGCTGCACCCATCTGTGAACTGTAATCTATTGCAATCAATGAGTTTATTTTTCCAGTAATCAGAGAGAGATCTACTGGCTGGACTTTAATAATCACGTACAATTGAATGCTAATTAGTAGATGTTTATTTTTTACAAGACCTAGGCTAAACTGGGATGCCGTTGGTTGCTACCCTGGGTTGCACCAGTGTTACTTTAATCAATTTGACAAGATGAGTCAGCAGCCACGTCAGCAGATTCATCAGTGTCACAACTTCACCATTTAACTAATTTATCATTCATGAATTATCAATCCGTCGGCTGGTTGAACATTCCTTGGTTACAAAACCCAGCTGGCCGATGCAACAGTAATCCTGATCTCTATTTCTATCCTCTGTGGCATCAGATTAAAACTGCTGCTTGGTCACACAGCTTCACTTGTTGGGTGTTTATGCGTCCTCTTGCAATATTACTTCTATTTTGTTTAATACTCAACATATGGCATTTGTCTTTTATATAAGAACAGACACTGTGCCGACACTGTGTACGGTGCCGACAGTGGCCCTCCGCTCCCCTGTGGAAGTAAAACTAAGCTAAGGTGGAATCATATTACTGTAAGATGATCCACAACAGGCTGCCACAAGCTGCTCTCTCCCATCCTGCTGCATCTATTCCCTCTAACAGAGACGTCCAGACCATCTTAGGAGATTCTCCAGAGCTTCCCTTTGACCTGCTGAGAGATGTTTGTCCCCTTGTGCTACAGGGCTGGAACACAGACAGCAGAGTACCGACATGGCCCCAGGAAATGTCAACAATTGTGCGCCACACCCATGTAAATGTACAGAAAATGACCCAGCACTTTGACTCAAAGGCTGCAGCTCAGAGAAACTGCATGTGGGAGAGAGGCAGAGAACAATAACCGCACAATAACTCTTAAGTATAACGGAACAGAAAAGAGTAAAGTTCATCCTGGTTCATAGTTAATCTCCCTTAACCCTGATACAACTGGCACAGTGGACGTCAACATTCAGGCCTCTGCTTCTATAACTGCTCTCGTTGGCCGTTGCTCAATCAGAATGAGAGGTGGATATCCTCTCCTCCCACTATGCTTCCTGCTGCTCTGTGCTGATAAGGACGATTATAATCACAACACAAACGTCTGATTCCTGCTTATTACTCACTTCTACTATCTCTGGTCTCACGTTCACACGGCACCTCAATAAAAACGCTGCCTCACGTCATCGGCTTCACAGAGACGTAACAGTTCTGTGTCGATTTTTAATTAGTCTTTTAATTCTTTACTTGTCTCACTCTGTGATTCCAAAGGGAATAAAGGAAACAAATGCACTGAAACATGGAAACGAGGCAGATGTGCAACATAAAGATAAAGCAAACAGTATATTAAAGCATCTTGCATGCTTTTATATTAATTTGAATTTTTGATCAGGTTTTTGTGAATGTGCTGCAGGTTTTCCATATTATAGCTTTGCCATTCATTTCAGGCTCTATCAACACTCTTTCTAATTTGTTTTATAAACTAGCACATTTCTAATTTCTTGAGATTGAACTAAACAATTGCTGGGTCAAATCAATTACGCCACTTAATGCGGCTCTTTGAGTTCACTGCTTTGATTGCAGAGAAAAACGTGTGTCAACATTGTCATCATCTCAGATCTTCTGTCACAGAGGATACAGTTTTGAGTGAGTGAAACCTACCTGCCCTCACTGACCACTGTCGGGTCTCCAGTGCATGTAACATCTCTGATATAAACCCCTGCTGAACAGTTGATAAGTTTCCAGTCAGGTTTGCAGACATCCAGGAAGTGAGGCCGCAGCCGGCCAATGGAATACTTGGCTATGTCGGTCAGGGACTGGCTCATGGCGGCACCAAAGAGGAAGGTGCCGGTGCCTTTGTAAACACAGGCAATGTAGTTGCCGAAAGACGACTTGGATTTGATGCGATTTAGATGCACTGAAAGGCACTCGCCAATGATTATCTGCAAGGGGGGGAGGGGATGAAGAGTTAGTAGATTTGTACAGAAATATGAGCTCCCACACGAAAAGTGAAAACATGGAACTGAATGAAACTATAAGGTTAGAGGCAGAAATATCCACAAATCCCACGATCACTATCTATAACAAGTGACAATGATACATAGATTTTGTGTGGAAATACACACTCCATAAAATATTATACGATTATTGTTATTTAGACAAACTGATAGTCAATGCTGTTAAAGTATTCTAACCACAGGGTGATGTCCACTTAAAATACCTGGTTGTGTAATATACTGTGACGCCCTCTGCTTATTTTTAGATATTTCATAGTAAAATAGTTTTTCACGTGCAATTAAATCTGAGGCGTCATCACAGTGATGTGTGACAAGTCCGAGGAATGAGTCATAATTTCCCCTTGTAGATAATGTGCTTCACGTGCATGCGAATGTGTTGTGTTGTCAAGCACATGACAGGGCAAGAGGACTTTAACCTGTTAAACACAACAGCCACTGACAGGTCTTTGTTGCTATCACTCTGCTTCCTGTATCTTTCAAAGCTGTGAATGAAAGAACTTCGAACTTCAGCTGATTGTCAGTAAAGATTAGCGGATTCTGTTATGGAAAGAGCTGCGTTACGTTCACTCAGTACAGCTACCTGCTCGTTGATTTGTGCCAGATTAAGCACCTTTCTGCAAACTGTCACTTTAATATACTGACGGTAAGTTTCAAAATAAAAGCACTGCCCCTCTGTGTCGTCTTGTCGTCCCGCAAACTCAGGCTTTTTTTAAACTAAGTGCAGTTAGAAAACTGTGCGACTGTTAGTGGTAGTGAATGCACGTGCAAGCAATAAAAAAATACATTATCCCAGAATAGCTTACATACCAACAACCATGCATTAAGAAAGAAGTTAAAAGTGGAAAGGTTGATCAAGTTAAGCAGCAAATATAGCAGAAGTATGGAAGAAAAAAATAATATATGAAAAGTAACAGACAAAACTGATTGGAAAAAAAAACAGGTGCACTTACAATGAGGATTGAGGCGGGAATCAAAAGAGCTATTAACAACAAAGTGCTAATAGTGTCCTCCTTATGGGGATACTTGATTGAATCATCATTACAGAAAAAGCCTCGGCGGAAAGGACTGTGTTGCGCATTGAGTATTATAAATGGCAGTCCAGCTAGCAGAGAAGCAATGAGAGAAAAAAACAATTTGTGTTATAACAGATGTCAAAGGGGCTGGGAGCCAGACCCATGATGCAGCAGTGTGTCTTTGCAAAGCAGCAGTGTCAGAGCATCACAACAAACCTTATGGAGCATTAGCATGCAAATATTAATTGGTTAAATGTGAAACAAGCAGTTCAAGCAATCCTGTTATGGAGTAAATGTTAATACAGAGCAAAATCAAACTTCAGAGCAAAAAAAGTGAAATTTCAGAGCAGCAGATATATAAGAGAGAGAGTGACTCTTTGATACAGAAGTGAGTTTCTGAATCGAGGATGAGGCTGACTTCACAATGATGGACACACAGGAAGCTGAATCTGTCTGCGCCTCCGTTACATAACTGAAACACACGTTCTCATACACGGCCTCTCCGACACTCAGTGTTTCTCCCTCTCTTCAGCATTGAAAAAAAAAAACCCACACATTTTCCATCTCACTATCACTGACTTCCTAAATGTTCCTTGAAGAGTGGAAGAGTTACATCACTGATGCCACGAAACAATAATCGAAATCACACACACACACGCACGCACACACACACGCGTGGCAACAGCACTTTCTCTGAAAACAAACGCTCTGGTCCAGAAGCACATTCCAGCTATTTTGAGGAAGCGAGGGACACGTCATGCAGTACATTAGTACATCTGTTGTACTAATTAACAGCAGCAATAGAAAGAATAGGTTGATATTAACTACTAAAAAGTCTGATCTTACTTCATGGCGTTAGCTCAATAGAGTCGCTTGGGGTTTCGCCTTGTGTTTGACTGATCCAAAAGTTTAGTGCTGAACTATTCACTGATATTCATATCAAAACATTATTGGAAAGCTAAATATTGACCTGTGGGCTGATTCAAATCTCAATACACTCATAATTTAGTCTTTAAAGGAAACGCTGCATAAATCCAGCTGTGGTGGGTGAGATCCAAATCTCGGTTAAAGAAATATATTGTTGTCTGCCTGTGTTTTTTGTGTTTGTGTCTGTGTACATATGCAAGTTTCCTATTTGTTTCAGCTGTTTTTTTAAGTGGACATCCTCCTTGGTTTCTCCTGGAACACCCGCATGTACCACACACAACACACTGACACTCAGCAAGCGTTGTAGTTATTAGCTACACTGTGGTTTAAAGTCAGCGTGTTTTGCATGACATAGGTGTTTCGGCCACATCATGACTCCTACTTACGCAGCTAATGGGCAGGGTGAAGCCCACAGTGTAGAGCACCGTGGAGGTGATTGTGCTGTGGTGGAAAGGGTACTTGATGCTGTCGTCGTTACAGAAAAAGCCCCTCTGGTAGGGGCGGATCTTACCCAGGTTAAAGGCTGCCAGAGGCAGACCTCCTGTAGACAGAGATCAGGGGGAGTTACCACTGCAAGAGGTCAGAGGTGAAGAGAAACATGGCAGAGAAAGTGAGGGCGTTGAAAGAAAGGGATCGGGATCTACAAATCTATCTCAGAGCTCCAAAGAGATTTCTAACGCTTGAGTTCTGCAACCATGATCCATGAATGCACAATCCCATAAAAGGAACACATAAAATCTCATAAAAATGTGTCTCAAAACACTCTCCAATGTGATGTCCACAAATAAAATAAACACTCCACCATGACTTCTTAACGCCCAGGAAAATAAGAAGACATATTTGGATTGTTAAGTTCTCTGACTGAGCCTGAACTCACTCTGGTGTGAAAGGAGCTGAGAATAGAACCTATCACTGTGAGCAAACTGCACATTATAAAAAATAACAGATTATGCTTGGACAGTTCTGACAGTCCAAAGTGTGATGGTAACACTGCTGTGCAGTGGAGAAACGACACAGTTGTTCATCCATCAAAGCCGGAACTGTGGGTCTGTAATGGAGCTCTACACATTACCAAGTCATGTGTAATAATGACAGAAAGGGGCCGAGCCCACATGATGATACCACCCACTGCAAACTGCCTAGAAACGACTTCTATCCATCTTCTGTTTGGTATTTTTATCCTGCCTCTCCTGCAGCTGTTCACACCGTCAGCTGTGCCATCCTGAACTGACTGGCTTCAACAGCTGGGAGAGAAAAGCATAATGAGCGACTGCAGAGCTCCCCCCAAGGCCAAATGGTTCCCTGCAACATGAGGGCTTTCCAACACAAGCGCACACGTGCACACACACAGGCAAACAGGGCAGGAACAATTTGGCTATTTTAACATGAACGTTTCAATTCAATATTTAATCAAGGCTCATTGGACCCTGCAGCATTTCTGTCCCTGTGTGTGTGTGTGTGTGTGTGTGTGGGGTGCATTACTGGCTGAATAATTAAGTTTGCCTGAGAATCAGTCATCCAAACCGCACACCGATGTTGTGTAGTCATCCCTCTGACTGCACAAGTTCATCAGCTGGTCAGTGGCAGTGTGTTGCGTTGTTTGTGTTTGGTGTTTGACCATCTCTGAGACATACTAAGTGTGTGTTCAGTCATAAATTGTCAGTTTATCAGACCGATATACAACTTCCATCAGTCTTCTGACTGGTCAAGTTATTTCTTATTCAGTATCTCTGTAAAATATTTTTACAAACAACAACATTCATTTTATCCTACAGACTGAAGACTATCCAAGAGAAGCCTCTATGAGTCATGGTACAAATCAATTATCCATAATCAGATTTAGAGCCTCAGACACAATGTGTCAGCTTACACTGCAAAACAGAACCAGGACCGCCCCCGAGGACACCACAATGATAATCACAATCAAATACAAAGACTTTCAGGGAGACTGACAGAAATTACTGATATCAATACCAGGCAAGAATCAGTCCATAACAATTTGGCACTTTGATAGGGAGGAACTGTGTAGTTTCATCCACCAGAATGGGGTTTCCTCTGCAGCACAGTCAACTGATGTGAGAAATGTCATGTTGATTTGTCAGTGTTTGGTTTCAGAAACCAGTTTATACACAGACAGGCGTAACCCTTCGTTCTGTTTCTGTCATAGAATCAAAGTAATTACATTGTTATACTGTAACAACGAATGAATTGATGAGTCATTTCTTTTTAAAGCAGAAGTGTCAATAATAATAGGAATTCACGGCTGATAGCTGTCAGTTTATATGCAAACATGTGCATGGCCGTTCACTCTTTGGGGTAAACAGGCAATAAAAGCCACAAAATATGAGGCAATGAGAAATGACATAAAAAAAATGTTGTTAATAACAGCGGGGTGGTGCACAGTTCTGCACGTGACAAAAACAGATCGCTAGATTAAACCAATAAATTCATTGCATTAAACCACAAAGGTCCCGTGAGCGTCGTAAACTGTTGTGAAGACAGTGACTGGCAGTAATTTACATACAATGGAAACAAAGCGCAGAGCTACTTCACTGTGCTGGGATCAGTTAACGAATAGCACCAGATTAAAAAAACACACTCAGCAGCTATATACCAGTCGCCTGGTTGTTGGTGCCAGCAGAGATTGAAATGAAATGACTGAGGACGAGAGGTGAAATTGCTGAAATCCGATAAGAACTGATCACAGGTCGGCTAGTATCGATAGCAGCTGCGAGATGCATTCAAGCACATACCCAGGACCAGACAGGCGATGTCGAGCAGGACAAAGGGGACTCCTCTGGCCTCGAACATGTTGGCTCTTGTCTGTCTCTCGCTCTTGTCTGTCTCTCGCTCTTGTCCCTTGCTTGTGGTGGGTGCGTCCTCTCCTCTTGTAATAAGCACCGGCGGTGGAGGGTGGAAGTTAGGCGAGGGGAGGGGGGCAGAGGGGGGCGCGCGCTCCTCCTCGGGACGTCGCTGTTTTCCGACTCAGCGTCAGGTCAAAACAGGAAAAAACACAACAAACAAGCGCAGCGGCGAATCGTCTGAAAACACTGAATGAAACGTCCTCGTGAGACACTTAACAGAGAATCTGAGCAGCTCAACCAGTGGTGGGCAGATGTATCGATGTATCGATTACAGCGTCGGGATCGGTATTGATCAGTACTTGCGTGATTAGTTCGATAATTAGGATTCCGTTTCTCTTCTCCGGGTTCAGTGTGCAGCTGGTGTGATGTACTGTGTCGTGGCTGGAGCCGTGTGTCGCGATATCACAGTGTCTTCGATGAAGCACATGAAGGCTTGTTGCTTTAATGAATGTGACGTCACGGGTGATGTATAAGCCTCGGTGTTTCAGGAAGTTGTTCGAGTGTTGTTGTCGTGACGTAGGAACACACAGTACGTAACGCACAATGCACCGCCGAAAAAAATGTGGGTGTTAGTGTTAGGATCATATAGTTTTCTCCACAGCCGGAGAGGTCATTTCTAAACAGAGTCCGAGCTGAGTGGAAAATATATTGTTTCTTAGTAAATAAATAAATGAATGAAATGAAAGTCACCATCACCCCAGTGTCCATGTGCACAATCGTTTTTGACAGTAATAAACCTCTTATGACCACTACCCACACATGAATCAACAACAGATTCAACAAAGTCAAATTCAGCTGTTTTTCTTTCTATTCTTGCCAGTGGTTATTGCCACATAATGATCCAAGCAATGATGCCGTTGTTCAACCCCAGCAAATTCAAGCAAGCAAGACTTATAACGAGGCAACAGCCAAGAATGGATGTTTCATATGTAACATTGTTTATTATTTAAAAAAAAATCACTTAATCTAATGGGAATGTGGATTATACAACTATGTACAATTATCGAAAGACTTCAATCATGGGATAGGGAATGCGAGGAGGGGGGAGTGGGATGGGAGGTGAATGGAGGTATTAGGGGTGAGGAGGTGAGGGTTGTACGGTAGTAAGGTTGGGGGGGGCACAACTAGTCCTGTGGTGGATGTCTCTCATCATCTACAGCAGCATGGTGAAGTGTGCTGCAGATGCCACTCTTGGAGAGGCTGTCCACATTTGATGCTCCTGTGTCTGTGTGTGTCCATTTGGCAGCATCATCCCGTCTGAGTCCAGGATGGTCTGGGACAGGGGACCTGGAGAAACACCTGAGCGAGGGACCAATCAGTGCTGTCTGCACAGTTGATATACATGGCTGCTTAGATTGTTGGATTGGATTATTAAATTCAAGCGGTCACATGTTCCTGTGACCCACTCATATATCTTACCGATAGATCCAGTGGAAACCAGGGTCTTGACCCGCCTCCTCCTTTTGCCCTGCAGAAAAAAACAAACACATCAGCCATTCTATCAACTGGTAAATATTCTTTGTGTCCCCTAATGTAATGAGGTAAACATGTAAAAATTGTGTGTGAGAATAGTGCGCATACATAATTATCACAGTAGGACCAGTTAGGGTATCGCTGAGCATGGAGCCTGCTCTCCTTGTCAGCCTCGGTGAAATATTTCTTCTTCTCCTCCTGCGACAGCAACTTCCACTGTGGACACGCAACAGCACATTGTCCGTGAGCACAGCAGCACACGACTACATGCAGCTTTAAGCTGACTAACGCGCGAACACATAAACAGATCCACATGAACAGGCCCTAAGATGCAAACCCGGAGTGTCATAATTGTATCATTTTTTTTCTAGTCACATTTAAAACAAACGTGGACCAAACTGCAACGAAGTGTGTGTCTCAAGCATACAGAGCAAAGACACTTTGCGTACCCTCTGTCCAAGCACAGTGTTGACCTTGGCCCTGTCAGTGATGTTCATTTCAGCCACGACATTCGGCGTTTGCTCTCTCTTAAACAGCATAAATGCGTTGAGCGGCTTCTTAATATATTCCTGCCTACACTCCTGCCCCGGCATGGTCCTTGTCGTTCTGTGGGGAAACAGAGCGAGAGCCTGAATGATCACTGAGTGAAACAATTAGGAAACATGTTTTAAAAGTGAACGTGTCAGTAGATGAAGGGCAGCATACAGTCAGGCTGACTTACTGATTCAAGCAGGTGATCACTGGGGGAGTAACAGGAGTGGTGGTGGGTGTATGCGTTGGGAGCCCATACATCACCTCTCCGTTCCTATACATGTAACACGATGCATACATTTGCTGACACAAAAACAAGCTCATACTTGTGTGTTTGCCTTCATGTAAGTGTGACTTACACTATTCCAACAGGAGCCAGCAGTTGGATCACACTGTCAGGGAGAGTCACTACTGGCAGATCACTATACTAGAGACACAAACACATAGACAATAGGTTGGAAGACAAGCAGCATCATCTGTGTCATCTGTCCAACAGGTGTCACACTGTCCCTTCTCTCTACGCTACACTACAATGTATACACCTGACATTCAGCAACACATTTGATTACAGACTGGTCTCGGTTCAAAATAAACATCTGCTGGTTAAAAGCTTTAAAGTATCTTTGTTGATAATAAAGTGTTGATAAAGTTCTTATGGATCTATCTGTCTCTTAGTGTCTTACCTGTCCCTGGCTGTACATGGGCCCTGAATTCAAGACATTATAGTCCTGGCAGGTGTATGGAGCAGCCTGGCCATAATTCAGCTGTGGAGCAGCCATCAGTGGAAGTTCACAGCTGATAGGCGCTGCCCCCTGCTGGACACAATCGGAGCCGCCTCCGCTCACTACAGGTGGGCAGGGGTCAAGCCACGGCTGGGGAGGGGCAGGCGAAGGGGGTGGAGGTGGAGGTTCAGGGACAGAGTCCCATGCTTCCTCCAACACTCCCAACACCATCTCCCAGATGGACTCCATGTTGTATTCCCTGTCTATTTCCTGAATGATGCTCTCGAGCTCTGCATTGAAGTCCATCCTCAAAGCTGCTTTGTCCCTCCGCTGCCTTCACTTGTCCCTCACTACACACTGCCTGTCACATTGATGGCAATCTGCTTTAGAGACACTTTTCATCCTGACTACTGACACAAGCAGCGTCACTACATTTCAGAGGTGAATACAACACTACGCCTGACACACACACACACACACACACACACACACACACACACACATATATATATATACATATATATATATATATGAGAGTGAAGCTGATCTAAAACCGATGTCACCATTTCTTCATTTAAAAACAACACAGGCGGATGAAGCTGGAGTCCGCTCCGCTGTTTGTGTATTTACCTGCTGCGTTTACTGACGCTCCGGTTCACTGTGAAACTGTGATTTGTCGCCTGCCACCGATTAACCAGCGTTTCCTGCTCGTGATCGCGTGCTCGCGTCTGCTCCGCTCGAGCTCTGCAGACAAATTGCCAATGTAACGGCTCAAACTGATACAGGTTCTATGGAACGTCCGGGTGTGACGTCATAAAGGACAGTTATGGTTGATGATGATGATGGTCAGACATGACACGTTCCCATATTTATATTTATTTTTATTGAGGCTGAAAGTACACACAAATGTATTTGTATCTGTAGATCACGAGTAACTAATATCAGTGTACAGGTCCCAGTGAACATGTATAAACGTCTAATATTACCTCATGAATATAATCACTTTAAATACCCATATATACTGTACTGATTACTGGGCACAGGCCCTCGGGCAAAAAGATAAGTGATGTCAAGTGTCTGGTATTGTTGTTTTCTTGTATTGTTGTTTTCTTTCCTGTGCTTTATTAGCGGTTCCTGCTGTAGCGGTTCCTGCTGTACAAAGTACAGCAGGAAAGCTATTACTATTCTGTAAAAAAAAGTTTGGCGCGTAACTAGGCCTACAGCTTTGAGACGACGTCTACAGAACCTATATCAAAACGACCGGAATTATCGGGAATCGCGTGCTATGACTTTTGGTAAGGTTTTCCCATAAATCGCAAAAAACCCGATGGGCGACCAAGATAGAAATGAATGGTGAGCGAGAGCACAAAAAGGCTTAAGTTTGAGGCCTTTTTAGGCATTGCTACAAGGCATTGCGACGCTACAAGGCCTCCACCTAGAAACTTGCTTAAAACTGTAAAACAGAGACAAAACCGTGGTCTCCACGTGTGTGAAAGAATTGTTGGGATATGTGACACGGTTTGTGTATTATTTTTGTTTTAAGAAAGTGGTATTGGCTTTTTTTCATTTTACATGTGTGTGTATGGCATACACAGAGCTTGACTGGACAGTCGACTATAACTGACTGCAGTTGATGAAGCTTGACCTGGCAGAAGATGCGTTTATGGTCCAGGTACAACATTAGACATCTGCTGATCTCCTGCGTCCACTTGGAATTCTCTCTCCCTCTCCATCTCTCCCTCCCTCCCTCTCTCTGTCTTGCCCCCGGTCTCTCTCTGCCTCTCACTATCTCCCCCCCCCACTCTTTCTCTGTCTTCTCTCCCCGTCTCTGTCCACAGGAGTATGTTTTGATTCATGTGTGGCAGTGGCGTGTGTGTGTGGCATGTGTCGCGTGTGTGGCATGTGTGGCATGTGTGGCGTGTGTGTGGTGTGTGAATCGGGCAGCAGCAGCAGGACCGCTCAAAATTTCTAAGAGAAATTTTCTAGTTTTATTCTAGAGTCTTTCATTCATCTGTGTGGTGACAAATTGAAATACTGCTCTTCCCTTGTGTCTCTGAAACAAAGAATTGCAACTAAGTCACATAAAAAAGTTTGTTGGCAAATTACCTTTAGAAAATGACACTTGGCAATATGTACATGTTTATTGTCTCATATAGTACTTAAGAAAATACAGTATAATAAAATATATACAATAAAATAAGTATTCAACTAATTTACCTACAATGAAAAGACGGTCAACAATGTAAAGGAAGTGTATTTGATGTATTTTTACAATGAATAAAACAAAATAAGAACAAGGTTCGAAAAGTGCCTTTTTTCACATCTCTGGTCAACCACAAAAACAAACTGTTATGAGCCCCTCTAAATACTGTAGAAGTGCTAATAAATGTTAAAACACTTAACACAAATACATAATCAAGCATCAAGGAAGTTGAAGTTGTAGATTTATATGCATTACATTCCATTGTTGTTTCTGTGACTGTTCACACCCTGGATTTCGTTAACGCACACAAGTGTCACGTTTGTCATTTGCAGAAACAAAAATAAAGAAAAGCAAATTTCTGACTTGTTAAGTCGTCGTCAGTGTCACAACAGTGATCAGTCATTTGCTTAATCCTGCATCCACAAATTAGTCTGAACAGCGTTTATCGTTTTAAACAAACAAACAGTCCTGTGTGTAGTAATACTGAGGACACAGATACATATGTCTCATAACAAGGAGAACTTTTTGGCAACAAATACCTGTGGATAATGAAAGTCTGTCTTTGACTCATGTGATGATCCCACCCACTCTGTGACTCTTGGGGGTGTGTTCCTGTTGTTTCCTTGTTTGCAGGAGTCTGAGTGGAGGAGGTGTGTCAGAGGAGCTGGTCACACCTGAAATCAATTTCCCCTGGCCTCTATAAAAGGAGGCTGGAAACGTTATCTCACTTTCTCTTCCTGACATGAGTGGGTGTTTTTGGTTTGGTCTTGGTTGTTAGTTTGATTATGCACACATTTGTCATACATCCAAGCAAAAACTACGCTACTGACTTACATTTCTTTTTATTAGTTAAATAAATGTTATTTCAGCTTTAACGTAAGCTTACCTGTGTGGTCTCCCCTTTATTTTGTCATGAGTTTAAGTCAGTTCATGACACTCAGCAATGCTAAATTAAAGGGGTGCATGGCACACAAACACAATACTTCATTACCAATGAGAAGAGCAAGAAAAAAATGGTGACATTTACAAAATAACACCAAACATAAATTAAAGATAATCTTAGATATCTTATATCAATAATTTATAAAATGTTTCACAAGTCCAGTTGCAGGCTCTGATTAAATCCTTCATTGTTTACTAATCTAAATGTTACTTATGTTCAGTCCACTAGATGGCTATGTTTTCCCACATATAAAAACCTGTAGGGTTGATCAAGCTTTTCACTGGCCACCCTGAGGAGACAGTGTTCAGGTTTTCTCTACACAAGGCACATGTGTTGCAGCTCAAACTCAGGCAACTGCGGAAATTACAGATACAGAAATCAGACAAAAAGGAAAAATCCAATCAACCTCTGTGATATTATTATTCTGCAGCTACAGAGCAACAGAATCTTGATCCTTGAAAAGTTTTCACATTTTCATTAAGGGAATAGTTTGACATTTTGGGAAATATACTTATTCACACTGTGTCTGAGAGTTATATGCAAACACTGATACCACTCATTTGGGCAGTGGTGAAATGTTTGTTGAACTATTCCTTTAAAATCGAATGTAGATCCATTAAGATGAATTCAAATTGCGTCTATCTGACTGCAGTTACTGCATGGATTATATATAATTGATTATGTATAGTTTTATTATGCGTCCTCATGTCTTCTTGGGATTTGAATTTTGCTGTTGTTTCTGTTTGCGGAGGTGAGCTTCGATCTCATGCCTGAAGAACAGCATTCCCAGCTGGCCATGCGAGGCCTCATTCAGGGCCTTAGACTGCATGCACATGCGGTACTGGTCCGGCGGGAGCTCATCAGCACAATGCTTCTCGTGCCACAGGTGGAACAAGCCTCGCGATGGTGCTCGCACAACTAGGAGGTTGCTATGAAGGTACTTTCTGTAGAGGTGGACATCTTCACCACCCCAGCCCTTAATGTCAATATCAAAACCTCCTATGAGAATAGAACAGACATATAACGTAAAACTGAGGTGTGTGTCTCTTAATGTTTTTTAAGTTAACTAGTTGGTCACAGTGGTAACAAGAATTACTACGTATGGTTATGATTAGGTAGGGAAAAAAAATGAATGCCTTTTCACTGTGTCAAACACTACATGATGTAAAATATATGTAAGAAAAATAGTGATTGACAATAAGATGATGAAGCAAACAAATAAATCAAGTAACAGGCATATCTGGCAAGAACAGTAATAAAAGTACAGCAATAAAAACAATGCAGCTTTGGAGGGAAACTAAATTGATGTAAATCTGACTTGAGAGCCATTGTTCTGCACTTAATGAACAGCAGGAGAGGTATACTAATGTCAGATATACTAATATATGCTGCTTCCGCTGCTCAGAGCTCTTTAATGCAGAGTTAGGTAATAAAACCCCATCGAAGTTAAGAGACTGATGTAATGTTGTACCATTTATGCTCTGATGATGGTTTTTTTATATACCCACTAATTTATGGCATCATTAACATAGCAGTGCATATTTTTGTCACCATCCAGTAAGCCCATTTATGCAACGTCTCTACACAGACAATCAACCCCCAAGAGCAAATGTTTTTTTTTTTCCTGCATTGGTACTTAAGCTGTTGTGTTGGGTACCACTGCAGTCACATAATGTGCTATTAATGTTGTTGTTTTCTAGTGTTTACCTATGTTGATGAAGTCAGACCTGTATTGGCAGGTCATACCAAAACCAAAATCCCTCCAGAACCCGGTGTCTTTCTTGATCACCTACAGGAAATAGACATAAAGGTTGTATAAGTCCATAGATACAGAAATACTGTATATCAGCTGTATACGCATTGAAAAAGAGATGTGCTTCTGTAGATTAGTGCAGTGAGCATCTGAAGAAGGGCGAGCATTTCTCAACCATACAGGTACACAGCATCACAATGAATGTTTCCCACAAGTGCTTTGCAGAGTACTTAACAAGGGAAGGGAAAAGATGAGATTTGATTGTTGCGTTTGCGTGGGCATGTGTGTGTGTTTGTGTGTGTGTGTATTACCAGCTGTTGCTCCACAGCTGGGATGTGCTCAGGACTTCCATAGATCAGAGTGGGATTGTATTGGCTGAATAACACTGGGTAGAAAACCTTTTTACCTGAGATGTAGAGACAATGTGGTCAGACAACAAGGAAATGATTTGTTGTGGTGTGTGTGTGTGTGTGTCTGTCTCTGTCTCACCAGGCTGTGTATTGAGTCGGCAGCTGTTGAGGAAATCTGCGGTGAAGTAGATGTCCACATCGCAGAAGAAAAGAAGCACGTTGCCTCCCTTCCAGGCTCGAGCCCCGATGTCGAGACCTCGTCCCCGAGAAAACTCTTCATCCAGCTGCAGCAGAGTGTAGTTCTTGAAATGAACTTCCCTGCAGATACACAAAGAGGCAGCGACTGGTTAGACAGACACAGTGTGTGCGTGCGTTTTTTAAAAATTGCACTGCATGCAACATATTTTAAATCAACTTTGCATTCAAAGGATGTCCCTACAGATGCATTAACCAATATGTTTACATGACATGTTTTAATTAAAATACGACAAAATAAAATTTCATTCAATTAACTGTGAGCCAGACAGACCGAACCAGACTAATTAGAAAGAGATAAACAAAGCGGGAAATGATGACGGATATCAGATCTTGACTGATGTGTGGAGAATACGCCTGTAGTTCAGCTGTGCACATTTTTACCTTTGCTGTGAAACCATGTTGTGTCCAGCTGGCTGCCAACACAGAAGCTGTCATTATCGACATTTATGTGTAACAGTATAGAGCAGGAATCCTGAGGCTGGATTAACAACCAGGGAAAGTGGGTGATTTGCTCCAGAGGTTTGGATTCACACTGTGTTAATTGGTTTGTGGATATTTAATCTGTACTTTAATTTGCTCGGGAACGTTCACCACCAAAGTGCAATATACTATTTACTGAAATAATGAGGCGCCTTGAACTGACTCGACAAACAAACAGACAAAGGTCTTTTGTTAACCTCTGTTTTGTGGAGGTGCCCAGTGGCAATTTATCAATTTATGTTTAATCTAATTACCACAGACTAATAATATACCACACAAGGGGCCAGATCATATGCGCTGGTTGTTTTTATGACTCTAGGCAAAAGTATAATTACGCTGCTGTGTGAACTGTGCCTAATGGGTATGTAAATGAAAGAGGGAGGGAAGAAGCTATAGGTCACTACCCATAGTCCAATTTTGCCCCCAGATTCTTTAGTGGGCTAATTTGCTCAAGTTAATCCTCTGTTTTCTCCCTTTTCTGATTTTAGCATTTTCCACCCAAAAATTAAAACATAATGAGCTTGTAAATCTCTCTCAAACCTTCGAGTCAGCACAAATTTTCTCTCTGGTCGGATTACATTTCATACCCCCAACGTGTTCACAAGCCCACCCGCCCCTCAAGCTCTCACTCTGACCCTGGTCATGATATGCTCCAGCTTTAACTGCAACCAAACGGTTAATTGCACAGGATGGCAAGGTTTCCCCCTTCACATTTTCCAAGGATGTGGTGAGAGTAAAGAGAAACAGCTGGATCCAGATGTGCACAGCTGGAGCTTTGTCCTTAACCATAACAATTGACACTGTTAGTGACTAATCCTTACTCACATACACAGATACACACGCACACTTGCATCAGCGTCAGATAGAGGATACTAAGGAGAAACTGGTTCACACGTCTGAGTCCGTGGCAAGACAACCAGGATCAAAATCCGTCAGTCGTGTGAGACTGGCTCTTAACATATCAGAGCCAGACATACACAGCTCTGTGGGAGGAAACCGGGTTGACCCAGGAAAACATGGACAGTGTGTTTTTACCCAAGGCTGCTTGAATCACGTGCCCCATATTCCCCTCTTGCCGTTGTGTGTCTGTGTCTGGAATAGTGTGTATCAGCATTTATTCATACACATTACTGTTTTAGAAATCTTTTGTTTCACTCTCCCGTAGAGTGTCATAAACACTGACATCAGTTTTGTGAATAACACGAGTAGGTCCGACGACTTCAAATACCATCTGCAATAACACATGGAAATGTCTGTGAACACCTGACTCAATGTGTTCAAATGCTGCCGGTCAGTTGACGTATCAACAGACAGTCCAGTGTCCTCGCCCATCTGCAGTTTATGAATCCAAACAGAGTCAATCTGTTTGCCAGTCTACACAGAGTCCCCGGAGAGGTGGACCCACCCTCTGGCACTAAACTGTCCACAGACGGCAGAGACAGAGCACAATAGCTCTGATTGTCTCAGACAATGTTAAAGCAGCACCAGCTACACTCCCATGTTTTACTCTGTTATGAAGGAAACATTCACAATTTACTTAAAATGTATGTTTTTAATCCATTAATATGCTGATTGTTCATCCCGGTGCGTAAACAGTTTGTGTGTTTGCTCAAATATATTGTATATAACTTTTTAATTCCCACAGACATAAAGGCCTTTACTGTGTATCAAATTTAAATATCCCTGTTTACTGAATTAAATTTAATGCCCTGCTCCTTCTGTATTTCCCACAGGCATCAGTGCCAATACTATGGCCTAAAATAGTCAGATTGTTTATTCTAGGTGTGATGAGTGGTATCTAGTAGCCGCGAAATTACTGAAACTGTGTTGGGGTGAGAAGCCTGTAAAGAGATGTCATGTTGTGCTTCAGCAACACAGCTGATCCTCTTAGTTCTGCTGAGGCCAGGCGGTGAAACACTGATTTCCTGTTTCTTGCTCTGTGCTGGCTGGAAAGCCAGTTTTATGTATTTTCTTGTGAGTGGTCATGGATGGGAGGGTTAAAATGTAATCCAGTACAATTACAAGTTACCTGTTAAAAATGTAATCAGTAACTTATGTATGTAAGTATCACGATATAAAAGTAATGTATCTGATTACTTTTTTACTTCAGTACCACACATCAATTAACTTAATTATGAACAATTCAGCTGTATTTACCATTTAGATTACAGGATCCAACAACAGTAACTGTAATATTGATAATAATTGTAATAATCATTATCCTGTTGGTACATGATGTCTACAAATGTGGACATCACATTTTGAATACCATTCCAAACAGACCTTACTCAGTCATGGGTTCAAACCAAGTCTCCTCCCAGTGGAATTAATATCTGACCAATGAAACATCAGCACAAAATCCCCGCCTACACCTACACGGTATAAAAGCCTGAGGTGAGCTGCCTTCAACACTTTGCAGCTTGATGGCTGCAGGAGTCAGGTCTTGAATCAGGCTCCATCTCCCCAGGCAGTGGATTGCCTGGCTGGGAGAAGGCCCCGGCTGGGCTTGAACTTAAAGCTTCAGCGCCCAGCTGTGGGCCTTTGTTCAAAAGAAATTCTCCAGACCCTCCTCAGGGTTGGTTGGGCAAATGATCTCGGCTGGCAATACCCAGGTGTTGGCCTACACCTTAGAATTTAGGGATGGGGGTGGTTGAGTAAAGGTTAAAATGATTGAAATGTGGATTATGAGAGGTAAATTAAGTGGGTAGCAGACAGAGGAGGGTTTAAGAATTGAACAATTTTGGGGATCTTGGGGGTAGAACAATTTGTGTTTAGGGGATTTTGGGGTAGAGGAATTAGTGTTTATGGGCGGGTGGGGATTTTGGGGGTAGAGAGGGATTGGGGTTTAAGGGATCTTGGGTGTAGAGGGATTGAGGTTTAACGGGTGGGGGGTTTAGGGTACCTTGGGGGTAGAGGAATTAGTTTAATAGGTGGTTGAGGGTTTAGGGGATCTTGGTGGTAGAGGGATTGGTGGGTTAGGGGAATTTGGGTGTAGAGGGACTGGGGTTTAAGGGATATTGGGTGTAGAGGGATTGAGGTTTATTGGGTAGGGGATTTTGGGGGTAGAGGGATTGGGGTTTAGGGGATCTTGGGTGTAGATGGATTGGGGTTTAGGGGATCTTGGGGGTAGAAGGTTTAGCGGGTGAGGGGATTTTGGGGTAGAGGAATTGGGGTTTAAGGGGTGGGGGGTTTAGGGGATCTTGGGGGTAGAGGGATTGGGGTTTAAGGGGTGAGGGTTTTAGGGGATCTTGGGGGTAGATGGATTGGTGGGTTAGGGGTTTGGGGTATAGGAGATCCTAAGTGTAGAGGGATTGAGGTGTATTGGGTGGGGGGCATTGGGGGTAGAGAGATTGGGGTTTAGGGAATCTTGGGTGTAGATGGATTGGGGTTTAGGGGATCTTGGGGGTAGAGGGATTGGGGTTTAAGGGGTGGGGGGGTATAAGAGTTAGAACGTTAGGGGTGAGGGATTTAGGAGGTTAGAGAAGATGGGGGTTTAGAGAATTTGAGGGTTAGGGGGTGGGGGAGTTTAGGTGTTAGAGAGAGAGAGAGGGTTGGGGGCTTAGTGGCTAGAGAGTTAGGGGGCAGAGGGGTAAGAGGTCTGAATGGTTAGAGGGGGTGGGGGTGTAGGGGGTTAGCGAATTAGGGTTGTAGGAGTGGCTTGTTTAGGGGCTCTTGGGGGCAGAGGGATGGGGGATCTAAGGTTTAGGAAGTTAGAGGGAAGAGGGATTAGGGGTCTCCTCCTTATGGGTGGTCCCCCTCAAGCCACGGGCAGCGACCATCCACCCACCCATCACCCTGCTCCTATTTACCTACATGTCACTTCCTTACCCTGGTGCCTGAATTGCTGTAACATGAATAGGTGTTGACTTTAATTACAGGTGTGCCAAACATGATCACCTGCCAAAACGAATTTCCTCTGCACACTGAGTCTTAATGGAGTTATGCCAATAGTCTTTCTGGCAGAAATCTTATTACTATCAGTAAAATACATTATTTATTTCCACCTACCGAAGAAAGGCTTTTAAAGTGTTAAAGAAGAGATCGGACGGTTATACTTTACAATTCAGAGCAGGTAAAGTAATGCAGAGGATAAGCAAGAATATAAAACATAACAAACACAAATACATTACAGCAGGACATGACATTATGTTTAGTACACGACAAGAGCGTTAATTAAAGATAAATGCAGCTATTGTTATATTCACATTTTATAAAGTGAGTGATTCCGTTTTTTTGTGGACTCATGTTTTGGCAAGCACTTACAGTCCCAAACTGTTTTCCCGTAGTAGTTACATGGTACAGAAGCATAGTAGCACGAGTAGCAGTATTGACAGGTTATTGACGGGTCAACAAGCTACCAAACTTAAGTTGGGTGTCGGGTCTCTAGATGATGACACAGTAATTACACAGCTGGGAGGTATAACTCACATTGTACTGTGATGTTATTCCCCTTTGTGATTTAAAAGCAAAATGATGCTAGAGTTTCCATCCAGCAAAACATGTTTCTCCCCTGCATTGGCCATGGTGATGAACACAGCTTGGAGTCTGGCGAATGTTAGTGTTGTATGAGCATCACAATGAATGCACGTGTCTACTGTGCTCTTGTAGACTACATGAAAATGTAATCCAGCTAAGTAATCCCAGTTTTTATCAAATATACTAGTAATCTGATTACATTTTTTTGTACAGTAACAGATTACATTTACATTTTTTGTATCCTAATTACATAACTCTGTTACATGTAATGCGCTACTCCCCAAGACTGTGAGTGGTTCTAACAAGTGGTTCTAACTAGAGGAGCGACTGTAGACATGGTGATGACACAATGTGGAAAGTCTTGGCTTTACGCCCTAGGTGTGCCTAAAAAACCAGGCTTCTTTTCAATCTCAACACATTTCTGAGATGCCAGAGAGGCTCTGCCAGTGGCATTGATTCACAGATGGCAAAGTCAAGACTCTGGTCTAGACTGAAATATTTTAACAGCTATGAGACAGATTACCATGACGTTTTTTACAGACACTCCTGTTACCCTAGAGGAGAAACCCTAATCCTAATGGTACTCTAACCAACAGTAGGTCAGTTTTTTAATTATTCAGTTAAATATCTCAACTTCAAAATGAAATGGCACACAAATTTTGCCTTGAATTCATGTTCCCGAGAGGATAACTCCCAATAACCATTCTGACCCAGTGATAGTGCATCTAATCAAAATGTTGTTTCTGCAAATTATATTTTGCTTGACAATCCAACACCTATAGAAATAATAGCATTCCCATTAGCTAATTAAGATGCTGATATTATACCACAGACTATCAGCGGGTTAGCATATTCACTGTGGGCATTACTGATGCTGATGTTAGCATTTAGCTCTGCTGTGCCTAATTGCATCCACACAGATCTGCTTGCAGTCTTGCTGCTGAAGGTTGGTGTATCCTCCCTGGGATGTTGTAGAGAAGAAAAAATAATAACTATGATGAATGGAATCAGTACTCTGTGCATGTAATGGATAAGCGAGTGCAACTATAGACTGCCTGTAAAAACACTAAGGCTGAGCCCTCAGGCATGTTATTATCACTGAGCAATAAACAGGAATGATGATCTGTGCAGACACGTGTTTTCTTTGATATGGATATTTCCACTTCTTTCTAACTCCTCTCCAATTTGTGCCTCTTGTAATCTACATCGTTATCATTATCTTCCCTCGCTGACCTTCAATTCAACATTATCCTACTGCTTCCACAGAGGGAAGGTTGTTGGAGGCTCTACAGGGAGCTGTTGACCTATCTGTGAACTGAATGAAATGCCACAATGGCATGGGGAGAACAAAATAAAGATCAGTGATTGGTTTGTAGTTGAAGGAGAGAAAGGGGTGGCGGCCTTCATTTCTCTCCATCCATTCCCTCACCTGCTTTCATTTGAAATGGTTGTTTGAAGGTTCTTCAATCTGTCTTTTATTTCATTATCTCATTGCATGCTGAATGACTTGTTTTGGACTTTCTTACTGTGACCTGGTTATCCACAATAAACATAAAGCCTTTTTATCCACTTTAAATCCAGTAAACAGGTGGATGGGTAGCGATAGAAAAATCTGAGATCCTTTTTATTGGCTTTTTGATATACTCTGCAAATGCTTATTTGGAAGAATGTTAGTATTACTATTAAAAAAACAGGGTGGCTGCCTGTGATTTCACAGAACGAGGAGACAGTAGCTGGAGGTGATTTGGAAGCAAAAACAAACTAAATCAGTTTCTGGAGGTGAATTTAATTTGTAGAAAGGGCAGTGTAGAATCAAACCAGCTAATGATGCCATCACTGCTGGAAACTAATATTGAGTTTTTTGTGAGTTAAGGGGTGTGTGTATCTCAGTGTGTGTGTATGTCTGTGTGTCCTTGCACTTAACTTGTGCTGGTTGGTTTAACCTTTTGAAATCCGCTGAATTACATTTGCTCGCGTTACTTAAGGTGTCACTGCCACAGTAGCTGACAGAACATTTCTTCAGACTTGTGGATATGTTGTTTTCAACCTTAACAGTACTACAGGCCTTGACTAGAAAGTGCCCTGAGAGCACATACCTCTGCCTACACTCAAAATAGCCATATCCTGTCACGTTAAAAAAAGGCGGAAAAAAATAAAATCCTGTATCCACTTGTTTGATTGGATCAGCTCCAACCATTATGTGTCATGCCCCACCATGCTAATGAAAATTAATTCAATAATTTTTGTGTAATCCTGTGCCCTGTACCAACATTAAATTCCCCTGGATCAACTGTAATATCTGGTTCATTGATTTACTCAGCCTCGCTTCAGTGGCGCTTCAGTTTAGACAATCCTTTATTTACAGACTGTGACATACACTGCAGGCAAGCCTGATGGCTAACTGTTAGCTACATTTCGTAACATGATACGAGAGTTTACTGTATTCAGGTGAAAAGTCAGTTTATTGTATTAAAGTGATACAGGAGTTTATTGTATTAACATGAATGGTCAGTTTGTTGTATTAACGTGAAAAGTCAGTTTATTGTAACAACGTGATACAAGAGTTTTTGTATTATCGTGATTCGGAAGTTTAATGTATTAACGTGAATAGTCAGTTTGTTGTAATAACGTGATACTAGAGTTTATTTTATTAACATAAAAAGTCTGTTTATTGTATTAACGTGATACTAGAAATTATTCTATTAAGGTGAAAAGTCAGTATATTGTATTAATGGGACACAAGAGTTTATTGTATTCACGTGATACTAAACTTTATTATATTAAAGTAAAAAGTCAGTTTATTGTATTAACGTGATGCAAGAGTTTAATGTATTAACGTGAACAATTAGTTTATTGTATTAACGTGATACGGGAGTTTATTGTATTAACATGAAAAGTCAATATATTGTATTAACGTGATACAAGGGTTTATTGTGTTAATGTGATAAGGGAGTTTATTTTATTAACGTGAAAAGTCAGTTTATTGTAATAACCTGATACGAGAGTTCATTATGTTAATGTGAATAGTCAGTTTACTGTAATAACGTAATACGAGAGTTTATTGTATTTACGTGATACAGGAGTTAAATGTATTAACGTGAACAATCAGTTTATTGTATTAACGTGATACAGGAGTTTATTGTATTAACATGAAAAGTCAATATATTGTATTAACGTGATACAAGAGTTTATTGTATTAATGTGATACAAGAGTTTATTGTATTAACATGAAATGGTAGTATATTTTATTAATGTGATACAAGAGTTTATTATGTTGAGGTGAAAAGTCAGTTCATTGTATTAAAGTGATATAGGAGTTTATTGTATTAACATGAAAAGTCAGTATATTGTATTAACGTGATACAAGAGTTTATTGTATTAACGTGAAAAGTCTGTTTATTGTATTAACGTGATACAAGAGTTTACTGTCTTAATGTGATACGAGAGTTTATTGTATTTACATAAAAAGTAAATTTATTGAGTTTACGGGATACAACAGATTATTGTATTAACATGAGGAGTCATTATATTGTATGAACGTGATATGGGAGTTTAATGTATTAATGTGAAAAGTTGGTTTATTGTATTAGCGGGATACAATAGATTGTTGTATTAAGGTGAAAAGGCAGTTTATTGTAATAACGTGATTTGGAAGTTTTATTGTTTTAATGTGAAAAGTCAGTCTATTGTATTAACGTGAAAAGTCAGTTTATTGTAACAATGTGATAGAGAGTTTATTGAATTAACGTGAAAAGTTAGTTCATTTTATTAATGTGATACGAGAGTTCATTATGTTAATGTGAATAGTCAGTTTACTGTAATAACGTAATACAAGAGTTTATTGTATTAACGTGAACAATCAGTTTATTGTATTAACGTGATACGGGAGTTTATTGTATTAACATGAAAAGTCAATATATTTTATTAACGTGATACAAGAGTTTATTGTATCAAGGTGATACGGGAGTTTATTTTATTAACGTGAAAAGTCAGTTTATTGTAATAACGTGATACGAGAGTTCATTATGTTAATGTGAATAGTCAGTTTACTGTAATAACGTAATACGAGAGTTTATTGTATTTACGTGATACAGGAGTTTAATGTATTAACGTGAACAATCAGTTTATTGTATTAACGTGATACGGGAGTTTATTGTATTAACATGAAAAGTCATCCTGGGTCCTCTTTACATATCGGCCTGACAGTACACACTGGGCAGTATGGACACAGCAGAGATGAATCAGCTAACGGCTGCGATGCGGGAGCAGGAGGGCCGTCTTTCCCGTCAGGAGGGATT
Organism: Trinectes maculatus; assembly: GCA_016785345.1. Lineage (NCBI taxonomy): Eukaryota > Metazoa > Chordata > Actinopteri > Pleuronectiformes > Achiridae > Trinectes > Trinectes maculatus. The sequence goes on from JAFBJQ010001055.1 coordinate 164,490, forward strand.
TCGGACAGCGATGTCCACTCAACTCGGTCAGTTGTCAGTAGAAATTATGTTCATAGAAGTTATGAAAAGAACCAGTGACAAAGGTCAGACCTGTCTGAGTCCAACTCTCACCGGGAACGTGTCCAACCTGCTGTTGGATATGCGAACCAGGCTCTGACTCTGACAGTGCAGGGACCTGATGGCCCGCAGCAACAAGTCATCCACCCCATACTCCCGAAGCACCCCCCACCCCCCAGCTTACCCCGAGGGACACGGTCATAAGCCTTCTCCAGATCCACAAAACACTTGTGGACTGGTTGGGAAAACTCCCATGACCCCTCCAGCAGCCGTGGAAGGGTATAGAGCTGATCCACTGTTCCACGGCCGGGACGAAAACCACATTGCTCCTCCTGTATCTCATGTTCTACAATCAGACGCACCCTCCTCTCCTGTACCCGAGAGTATACTTTCCCAGGGAGGATGGTTGCCCATGTGATGTTGCACAGGCCAAGACAGCCCAACAATGTCCAGAGCCTTGAGGAACTCCAGCAGCCGTGGAAGGGTATAGCGCTGATCCACTGTTCCACGGCCGGGAAGAAAACCACATTGCTCCTCCTGTATCTGATGTTCTACAATCAGACGCACCCTCCTCTCCAGTACCCGAGAGTATACTTTCCCAGGGAGGATGGGTTGCCCATGTGATGTTGGACAGGCCAAGACAGCCCAACAATGTCCAGAGCCTTGAGGAACTCAGGACGGATCTCATCCACCCCCAGGGTGACACTGCCACTGCGCATCTTTTTGACTTCGGTGATGACCTCACCTCCAGTGATGGGAGAATCCACCTCCAGGTCCCAAGACTCTGTGTCATGTTTAGAGAACATGCTGGTGGGACAGAGGAATTCCTGAAGTATTCCGTCCACCGCCCAATGATGTCTTCAGTTGAGGTCAACAGCACCCCACTCTGATTGTAAAGAGTGTGAGCTGGGCGCTGAGGCGGTTCCTCCCGGTCACACCTTTCCATGTCTCAATGTCGTTGCCCACGTACACAGTGAAGTCCCCCAGTAGGACAATGGAGTCCTCGGTAGGGACACCCTCCAGTCTCCTTCCCAGGCTCTCCAAAAAGGGTGGATAATCTGAACTGCTGTTTGGTGCATAAGCACAAACACCAGACAGTATCCGTTCCCGTACCTGAAGGCGAAGGGAAGCTACCCTTTTGTTCCCCTGGGAAAACTCCAACACACAGCTAGGGAGTCGGGGTGTTAAGAGCAGGCCCACAACTGCCCTCCTCCTCTCACCTGGGTCAACTCCAGTATAGAAGAGTGTTAAAAGAATTTTGTTGGTGTGATCACTCTGACCTGCTCTTTGTCTACTCTGACGTGTTTGGTGCCAATGATCTGTTCAGTCTGACCTGTTTGTTGTATGAAGTAATGCTTCAAAGATAAGACCCGACAAGTGCCCGGAGATGTGCATTCTTATTATGTCTTGAATGCCATAACTAGCCTTTTACCAGGGACAAGAGTTCCCGTCCCAATTGGAGAGATGTATGTGTGTGTCAGCTATCTTAGTAAACGCCCAGGTCCAGAATTGTAGAAAAAGGCAGGCCAACAGACTCATCTTTGAGTCTTCCTTTGTAACTTCCACTGTGTAGTTGCTTTGTGAACGCTCCTTCTTGTACAAGAATAAAGTATACTCTAAATTTCAGACGTTATCTCCGTTGCCTCTGTCTGCCTGTCATTCACTACTAAAAATATTTTGACAAAGAGGGTCCATCCCCTCTCAAGGATTTGTGTTCCAGAGCCTAAACTGTGCGTTGAAGTGAGGCCAACTATATCTCTCTACCTCCTGCACCAGGTCAGGCGCCTTCCCAACCTCGCTGGGGGATCAGACTGCCGAGGCCCAATCCACATTGCACCAGACTCATATGGTTGTCCCTTAAGGTGGTGGAAGACGGTCCCAGGTTCCTGCTTCGGGCTGAGCCCGACCGGGCCCCACGATCGAAGGCCCGGCCACTACGGAACTCGCCTATGCTCACCCCGTCCCCAGGCATGGCTCCAGGGCGGGGCCCTGGTAACCCTCCAGGCAGGGTACTCTGTTCCCTTGATTGTCTTCTCATATGGACCTTTTTGGACCATTCTTTGTCTGGCCCTTCACCCAGAACTAATTTGCCATGCCAGACTACACAGCTCCTGGGATCATTAAGGCTTTCAAACCCCTCCACCAGGATACGGTGATGGCCCACCGAGAGGCAGTTTATTGTATTAACATGATACGTGGTAAGTTCGTAGCTATAAAGGTAGCCACCAGGCTAATGTTTAGTTACCTTCGTATTGAAGATCACATCCCTCATTGTCTGATGCCCTGTGCTCAGGGCTTTTGCATATTACAAGGTCATGTGTTTGTGTAGCTCGTTGAAGAATTGGGCCGTGATGTGATCTTCAGTGTAAAGGTAGCTAATAGCTAACGGGTAGCTACCTGATTTAGCTACTGACTTATCACCTTTTTACAATAGACTCTTGTATCATGTTATTACAATGAACTGACTTTTCATGTTAATACAATAAACTCCTGTATCACGTTCATACATTTTAATACGTTAATACACAATTCGATTTTTTTTTCAAGTGTGGCAGCAATACGCTTCCGTAGTATCTTGTATGAATGTATGTTTGTATGGGGTCTAAGATAATGGAACTGCAGGTAATTATCTTCTAATACTGGCTGTATACTGGCAAGAGGCCTCCATTGCTTATTATAGCAGCCTTCACCCTGCGCAACACAGAGTGGGAATATATATTTGCAAATCAAATGAAGTAAATTATTAAAGGATCTTTTTTGGTTGCACAGTTGAGGTTGGTGGTTGGTATATGAGTGTGTTTCTCCAGAGTAGGTTGGGATCCATGTTGTGTTTAACATTAGCTCTTTGCAGTAATGTTTGTTGAACCCCAGTTGGATCAGACTCAGTGTGCTAGTTCTGTTGTGTATTTTGCAAATGTCAAACTCATTGCTGCCTTGTTAATTGTTAAATGCTAACACTGCCGCTATACAATTTTCCTGTTTACATCATTACGCCAGAGTGGAAGAGTCAAATGGCAGAAGCTCAATTAAAGATGGTTTTAAGCCTGACACAAAATCAACCGCTGTCTGTCATGTGTCTTTGCATGATGAATTACATTATGAACAAATTTTTCAAATCTATTAATCAGGAGCTCGTTTTGTTGTCACTATTGCTTCCTGTGACGATTCACTTTTACGCTTGTTTCCATCAGCATGAGCAGCAGGAGAAGGCACAAAGAGGTGCTGCCTGATACTGGAGATAGTCGGATGGATTCAAGGCCACACATAAACCTTCAGGGCTGGGAAATCAACAAGAATCACCATAGCAACCCCCACAGGGAATCTGTGGCTCAGTTCACAGTAGATCTGACTCCAATCATCTCCTGAGGTGTGGGTGTCCTGTGAGAGGGTATAGTGTGAATCAAGGACGATCACAGGCCTGTTGTCATTTATGTTTGCTGGCTGGCAGCGCTCAGCCTCTTGGCATGGGTGGTACACTGCTCCATTATTCATCAGACGCTTATGGTTGTGGCAGGACGCAGAACCACGCAGGCGTGTGTGTTTTGTGGGTGTCGTGAGAGAAAGGGGCTGATTAAAAGACGTGAAAAGGAAAGGTTTGTGGTGCATGTGTGTGAAAACACATGCCTCTGAGGGCAGGTGATTATGGAGGTGTTTGTTTCTTTGTTTTTTGATTCTATTCGTTTTCTTTGTTTAGTCCTCTGGTTGAAAAATCCTGACTGCGTTTCCTACCCACCTGGATGTGTTCTCCAGAGTGCTGCGGACCTCGCTCATCTGCTCCTTCCCAAAATACACCACCGTCAGATGGACCCGACCGTCCTGGCGTACACAGACTTCCCTGTATGAATACACAAAGACAGTACGGAAGGGACAATATGGATGAGAGCATTCTCACACTGAGCAAAGGACATTAAGGAAGGAAGAGCAGCCTGATTGAATGAGGGCTTTCAAACCCTTGGTTTAGAGCTTTTTTTGGTTCACCTCCATTCAACAATATCATAAATTAATGAAAAGGCTCAGGCTTTTGGATTTGGACAGCTTGACAGCCAGAGATTTTGACAAACCTTTGTTACAATTTCCTGGCATTCATCTACTTACGGAGTAATTAACTGTTTGAGAAACATTACATTACCTTGACACTGTTAAAGCACAGAGAGGCAGAGTTGTGTGTGGGTGAACAAGAGGCTAGGTGGGAGATGCCTGTGGGCTATTTGATGAAGACCTGTCAAATTCATTACGCACATGCTGAAGATGGAAGAGTTCACCTCCCTCTTTCAAGACTTTACACACTTTTGAATTTCTCACAAAGGACGACATCGCACAACAGTTAGATTCATCAAAAAGCTTAAAACGGCTAAATATATGCTGAGGATGCTGAATAGTCATGCATGATCCTGTTGTTATGGTGATAATAGATGCTATTCTGTCAAAGGCTCTCTCTGCATGATATCGATTTTGTGGGGTTTTAATGAGGAATTCTTCAATTTGTCATTTTGTACAAAAGAGAAGTAAAGAAAAAAAACCCTTGTTCTAATTATTCTATGATAAATAAAACCAGTAAATGCATATGGCTGCAAATAGTATTCATGTGTTTATCCTTTTTATTGCTGGGAAGCACAGCAAATCAGAAATGCACTTTTTTTGTTGACTAAATATGAATAAAAAACATCTATAACTGTTATCATCCAATAAACACATGCACACATATACACACACACAAAACACAGAACATCTTTAATATGGATGAGGGTAAAAAAGAGTTTGCTCAGCAATTCTGCGAGTCTTTCAAGTAAGTACACGTCTTTCTGTGGTTTTATATGAACGTCTGCACTTCTGCCCAGGGGCATTTTATTGGGCTTCAACACTGCTACTAAGCAGGATGGACCATGTAAAAACAGCTGTGATAAGCAGTGGTGGCAGCACAATAAATCACAGACATCCAAGAGGAAGTTTCCTCGGCTGATGGAGACATACTGTGGAGCTGAAACACATTTTGCTGTGGGATGTTGCATTTTATGGAAGCGTATTGCTGCCAATAGAAAAAATAAAATCCCATCAGTTTGTAGTAAAAATGTGATAACTCAGGACATTGTAAAAAGGTGATAACTCAGTGTATTGTAATAACGTGATAAGTCCGCAATATGCTTCCATACATTTAACATGTAAATAATGTTTTTTTTTCTAACATCAGTGATTCAATGTGAAAATTTAATTTCACCCAGAAGATTTAACCCTTTTTTACCCTTTAAAAAATGTTAATTGTTACATCATACACGTATCATAGCCTGGATCTGTTTGTATTAAAAATATACTGGACCTATAACATAATATTTCCTGTGGTCATGTCGTGACTGATATAAAAACTGAGACCTGCAAGGCTGCCTTTATTCATATCCATGTGTGATTCATTTAAATGCTGTTATTCACATTGTGATTATGCCTACCAGCACAAAAATAAATTAAATGAAAACTTCGAATCCTTCTTCCTGTCTCTGCCTGATCCCCAATTAAAATGTAAAACTGGAATCAAAACGGGCTCTGAACAACAGGGGTATCCGATTTTTCTGCATTAGTGATGTGTGACACAGAGAACTGCGCTGAATAATTTATTACACTGCTTCTTCTTCTGTCCCATTGCCAGTGTTGCTTTGACATTAACTGCAGGATGCCAGTAAATCAATCAGAAAGACGAGCTCAGTCTCACCTGAAGTTCTGCATGAACTGTTTGAACTTGTCCGTACGCCGGGACAGCGGGACAATGATGTTGATGAGGACGTTGGCCGTGTCCACCCTCTCGTTTTTCACCTTCATCAACGGTCCGAAGGGCCGGAACAGGACCAGTCGTCTGAATTCATTACTGGACTCCCCTCTGAAGGTCAGCTCGTACAGCGTCCCTTTGTCCCTCTCTGTCCGAGTGATACCTGATCAGTGGCACACGCAGACGTGAAGTCATAACTAAGTCTATAAAAGCGACTCACCAGAAACATCTGGTCATAAACCAGAGTTAGTGTGAAGGATCTCTGACGTTCCGACAAATCTGGATCAGTGCCAATGGACCTGGTCATTCCGTGAATCAATAATACAATAATGCCGCATAAGAACTATGTCAAACTGTAAAACATCAGTCTCATACTTTTAAATGCTAAACTACGATAGTGGTCCTCTGGCTGTGTTCACACTGAACAGTGATGGGGGACGTTTGGTTTCAGGGCTTTCTGGCTTCCATGTGCATTGAACACGCAGAGTGGTATTGACCATCTCTTCTGGCTTTCAGTTTCACTACATGCAGCCTGATACTGTGTGTTACTGTATGTGTGTGGGAACAGATGGGGGCATTTGAGGCAACATGAGACATTGTTCATGCTCTCTGCTGCTAGTGGGCAGAGAGCCATGACTGCACATACACACGATTTGCACACACACACAGACACACACTTAAAATGAAATCTATTCTGGTCATCCAGACCAATTTTCTTGACGCATGCTATGCATCAGTCTCCAGGGAGTGAGTTGTTTTAGTTACTCAGCTATTACTAAGATTATTGCTTGCAAATTGACCTATTCGGGTCACTGGGAAGAGAAACAGGATATAGAAAGAAAGAAGTGAAACCAGACAGTAAAGAAGGAAAAAAACAACAACATTGGAGGGAGAAGAACTGACAGGCACAAAAACAGAAGCAATTCCAATTCCGAATGGCAGGAATAACAGCTAGCGCAGTAAGATGCCTGTGGAGGAAGATTTACAGCGTGATAGCAGCTGGAATTAAAGCCTTCCTGTTAAACTGGCCTGCTTCCTGTGATGGGAGGCCTCAATGCCCAGACAGAAGCGATAAGCTTTGATTGAGTAAATATGCTGAACAATTTAGACTAACTGCATTTGCTTCCTGTTGCTGTCTTCCTAAGGACAGAACTCAGTGGTTGTCGATCTCATTTTGCGCGCGTTCAGTAATTGTGTGCCGTTTCAGCTTTGCAGCATGTGAATGCAGTCCTGTCAGGCGACGGCCATCGTTGCATTTGTCTTGTCTGTCTGTTCGGAAGAAAAAAACATTTGCTCCAAATCAATGGCTGAATCCATTAAGGAGGATTGCATGCAAAATATGAGGATGGCGTCGCTGCTCCTGTGCAGGAGAATGCACACAACTGCATGCACATCTATTAAGATCACCGTTGCATAAACACACACTTCGATTACACAAGACCACACACAGGCGCATGTAGACGTAAGAGCCTCCACATAGTGACCTATGGCTCGTTTCCTCTGAGCCGGTCGCCTTCAAAGACAAGCGCACACGTGCACACACATGCACGCACACACGCACAATGAAACGGCGCATTTGAAGAGATGCTTCACTGTGAACAAGGAGCAGCTGCGTTCATTTCCTGAGGTTGAGATCAGAGCTGAGTGGAACTGCCTCGGAGGATATCCTGGCTGTACTCATACACAAAAACACTGCCATGTTTCCGACCTTCCAGGGATTCATGTACCAAAAGAGAAGATCAAAGTTACCCAAAGCAGCAGAAGAAACTGGAATTTAGCGTTTGAGCTGAGTGTTGTGTTGATGCAAAGTCGGTGGGGTTCAGATTTATTACCCTGTCTGAGGGAAATTACAAATTTGTTTTTCCTTATTACCTTGTGTTGACAATGTTACGCTGTTATCTACATGACACACAGACAGACGCTGAGTTTGCGTAGAGCAAATGTACTTCTGTTCTGTTATAAGAAAACAGTGATTACACTGTTATCAAGTGACAGAAGTAATAACCGCATGGATTCTGTAAACACGTGATGTGATTGGGCAAAAGCTGGTTACGTTTTGGAACAATTATTGTTTCAGTTGAAATGTACATGTTGTGCATTGTGCTTTAGGTTACACCTGTTATGCGTGTTTTAAGAGAAGATGTTATATAATTATTCATTTGGAGTGTTCTCACCTTCTATGAAATCAGATGGTGCGTAAACTTTGCTGGTTTGAGTCTTTTCTGCTGGATCCATGTTGTCCCTGTTGGATGAAGGTGCGTTGAGGCTATGCAGAGCCATCTCCAGCACCTCCCCCAGCTCGTCTCTCTTGTCCTTTCTCACTGGCTTCTCCTCGGGGTGACGTGTAAGCCCCATCTCCAGCTGGTACACCTTCTGCAGGGTGAAACTCTCAAATGGCACAACAGCATACTCGCTGGGCAGCCTGATGCCCGCAGTCACCTCAGCTTTTGACAGCTGGCTCCTCAGGAACTCCTGGAGATCAGCCTGCTGGCTCTTGGCTCCTTGACTCTCCCCGAACCCACCTCCCTGAGACCCAACACCAGCTTCCTGTCCTTCTGCAGGGCCCCCGGCTCCTCTCTTCAGGCTCTCCTGCACGCCTTTCAGCTGCTGGCTGCGCTCCTGCAAAGCCTCCTTCAGCTGAGCAATCTCTTTCTTCAAGGAGGAGATATGATGGCGGTGCTGCTCCTCACGCTCTTGGAGGAGCACCTGGTAGGACTGGACGCCTGCTGATCCACCACTTTGAGCAGGCCTAAGTCCAGCTCCTCTTGTCCCACCGGCCCCTGCAGCAATCCCCGGCCCCACGTCCCCCAGGCTGGGGTGATTGGATCCAACTCGGGATAATGCATGACTGAGTGGTGGGTCATCAGAGTGTGGAGGACTGCAGGTCATCACATAGAGCAGTGAGAGGGAGCAACAGAGGAGCACCAGCACACCCCCGACACGGGAGATCCAGGTTAGGAGTCCACGCCGCAACATGTCGGCATGTAGCATTAAAACACACACCGACTTAAACGACTAGCCACACAAACACACACTACCACACACATTCACACAGAGAGTATCAGGTGACTTCACACACTCCAGCATCTGTGATAAGAGTCCATTTGTGATTATGTTCCATCACCCAGTGAGGAGGTGGGCGGCTTATCAGTATGAGGTCATTTAATGGGGATTACGTCATTGCCTCTCCCATGCCTGAGATTGCAACTTGTTTTGCCATCGGTTAAATAAATGCATGAAGGTCACAAGCTTTTAAAAAGCACTTTCCCCCTCTTTCTGCTGATGCAATTAGCTCCATGGTCCCAGAGGACTGTCCCAGATGCTGTTCCATCATCTATCACTCATATGTGACTCATCACTTCACATGTGCAGTCAGTCCACGTTGTCCTCTTCCTTATCTGCCTGTCTGTATCTCCAGATGACGGAATACTCAGCAGCATGAGCCTGCCTGATGCACGGAGGAAAAATGCGAGGTTCCATGAGAAAGCAAATCCCACTTGGTCAGCGGAGGTTTCTTCATGCTGTTTTTCTGACAATGAAAGGAGAGAAACAGACAGGTGGGTCATTAGAGAGAATCATCATTCCTCATGTCTTTCCCCCCACCAGCTCCATCTTAAGTGCAACAAATCAGGGACATGCCACGACTGCTCTAACATGTTAGTTTAAGATGGCAAAGGGTTTCGCTGCCGACGCCAAACTAAGCATTCCTCCAGGACTACAGCTCCTGGAAAACAATGTTGTCACTGACATGTCTGAGTATGAAGCAGTGTGCAGGCATGCATGTGTTTAAAAGTGCGTAGTGTATACACACAGGTGGTGCCAGACTGCTCACTGTCTATCTGTTTATTTAACCACAGTGTCTCCTGAGAGTCATTGTCTTATTTACCTGAAATGTTAAAGAACGCCACTCACCACCAAAGAGATTTCCCCAAAATGTTGAATAATTAAAGTTTAAATAAATATAATTTAAAAAAATCTATTATTTCTATTTATTTCCTGCCACATAAAGAGTTTGTCTTATTTTAACATTGAAAAAATAAAAACACACAGATCAGAAATATTTGTGTATCATATTTTTTGTGATGACAGTATACTGTACATCGTCTAATGACAAGAGATCACAAACAGTCACGCAGATTTTTTTTTTTTCCTGGGAAGGTGTTTCAGTGTTTGAGTTCCAGGACGTATCTGTAAATGTATCTGTGTGTCGGTCTCGCTCTCGCTTGACGCCCCACAGAGTCAGCTCTTTGACACGGCTGCCAGAAGCCGAGGCTAATGAAAGGATTAGTATATGGCAGGAGTGAATACTGGACTGTGCTCCAGCAGATGGCTGAATCAGGAGGGACGGGGCGTCTCTCCAGCAGGACCTCCACTGACGACTCAGAAAATGTTTGAGGAGAGGGCGTGCGAGGGGGAAAGCGGGTGAGCGAGTGCTGCAGGGCAAATCATGGGGCTTGTGATGGACTCTCCTCATTTCAATTACAGGAAAGTCCTGCTATGATGTCATTTTATTGATCCATCACTACCCATGAAAATATTGCATGACAATTAATGATGTGGTAGCACTTTAATCTTTTTCTCAAGTCCGTTCACAAGTGGCTCTAGTTGGTTGTGTATCTGTATACGGTCACATGCTGGGATAATTACATCCCTGCCCTCACATGACTTTGTCTCTGACACTGTGAAGGTCAAGTTGCCTTTTTATGTTACTGAGTAACATAAAAGTAAGACTCTGATACAGGCTCAGCTGAGCGAGAGGTTTATCATAACACAAAACTCATCAATTAATTCACATTCTGCCATCAAAGATGAAACATCTTGGACTCATCCTTCATTATTTTTCACCGTGGCATCGCTCTCGTAATTTACACCAAAGGCAAACCTTTTTCAATTATCAGTTAATCTTCTGATTATTTCTTTTAATGACTTATTTTTGTGCAAAATACCCATCACAAGCAGATAATGAGCTAGTGTGTCTCTTTCAAAAAGAAGATTTGCATTTCTATTGGTATTAAAATATATTAAAATGATTGATATATTCTCATGGTCTTCCTAAAATGTCAAACTATTCCTTTAAACTGCTAATTGATTATTGCTTGTTTTTTGATAAACTAATAGTTTTAGCGCTGAACATACTGAACCATTAAGACCGCGAGGATTCATTATCTGTATCTGGCAGCAGTGTATTTTATCCCCTGTGACACTGCTGAGACATGTTGCTTCGAGATACAACTGCTAAATGTATCATAAACACTACGGGGACTAAAGAGCCCTGGTGGCGATGCAGTTGGTTCCTGCTGTAAAGCTATGAGAGAGGGATTCATCACTGGTGAGGAAACTGGTATGACTGAGATTTATGAGCAGAGACGCACAGTTAAACCAGCGAGTCTCACCCGAGATGAATGGGTTGATTTAGCCCTGGTTATTTGACTCCCCATGGGGACAGGCGCGACTGCAGCGGCACTGGCAGCTACATAATCATGTTTGATTGTATTGGTTGGTGAGCTGTCTGAACAGGCGTCGCTGATTTCCTGCTTTGTGTTACTGTAGCTGTGCTTATCTTTAGTCGTCACTGTTGGTATTTAATATCTTCTTTAACACCTTGTGTGACTCAGTTATTATTATAGATGAACCTAGAACAGGGTGGTTGTTCTCATGATGATGTTATATGGATGATATCAATCAATTGCTTATAACCATCTGTTATGCCATCTTTTCTCTGTCTGGCTGATGCCTATATTTTTAAGGTCAACTGATAAACACAAATCATAAGCACAAACATATTTGACAATGATTCCCTATGATCCGGATTCCTTTAGATTCCATCCAGCCATCCATCCATCCATCCATCCATCCATCCATCCATCCATCCATCCCTCTGACCATCATCATCTTGTGATGCTGTTTCCTCAAACAGATGTTTTTGGATCTTAGTGTGGTAGTTTATGTGGCACCTTAAACACCCTACCTTGGCTTCAACTGATATTATTCATATTTTTGTATAATTACTAAACTAAAACTAAACTACTATCAGCACTATTACAGCACTACATTCAGTTGTAACATAAACAATAGCAACAAAACACACACACACTCCTGCCAAACACAAAATTGAATAGTTCCTGTTTTCTCTGTGTGTGACTTCCCTCTCTGACTCTGAGCCTGGGAGGACCAGCACCTGATAACAGTTTCCTGCTGTTTGTCTCAACTTCCAACTGTTCATGCCGCTCTGTTGTCACTGACCTGGCTTCACTGAAGCCCCCGGTGCACAGCCCAACTAACACACCTACATGCAACAGAAACAATGTCGCGCTTGTTTAGTGGCAGAAAAACAACGTCAGAGGAAACGTTTCTTTTCATTCGTCTTCCTGGTAATGAGATAACTGATAACTCAAGCCCATCACATCTTTCATTCTCTGTGTAGGAAGTGAAGACAGAGAGACAGTGATGAGAGCGGGAACCGGTTTCAGACAGGGATGAAACAAATAATCAGCCTGTCATAAAGATGAAAAACGATAGAGAGGAAAACAATGACTATGATTTATCTGGTGGCCAGAGATGTCTCCAAAGCAGCGTCTGGTTCCGCCTCCAAAATCACTTCCTCCCCTCCTGCTCCAGCTTCCTGCCCGCAAGGCATTTGTGTGTGTGCTTCAGTGTCTCTGTATCTATGTGGGAATAAGCGCGTGTCTGTATCTGGTCCATTAGGAATATTGAGTGAGTAGCGGGAGCTGCAGTAATCTGCTGTCAGAATACAGAAAGAATTGATTTCTTCTCAGCCCCGTGCCCCGGCGTTTCTGGCCGAGTCACACTGGTGCGGCAGAAATCACACACAGGTGACGGGTTCTGTTTGTTACTACACAGGGTGACCTTTGAATGTCCATTAAAGGCTTGAGGCCCTTGAGAGAAAACCCCATGACCCTTCTCATCATAACAAATGTGGCATCTCAGTCTGTCGGAGGGAAAGAGATGAGGTTGTCTTTGCTCTGGAGAATAATGGATGACAAAACCGTACATCGTCTTTTAAAAGACTATAACCGATGCATTAACTAAGTGACTGTGTGAAAGAAAGATTAGGCTCTAAAGCTTCTCACTTGAGTTTTTGCACATTTGACCTTTCGGTCAGCAAATTCCTTGCCTTTTTTTTAGCATGAATTTCTGCAAGCCATAAAAATCCATATGCAGAATGTATGATAGCTGCATGATTTGTGTGATGCATCGCAGTAACCATGAGGTCTGCATTCCGTTTTGTCAGCGATAAAGTGGAGGCCTGTTGGTGTTTCTGTCTTTGAGAGCTGTCTGTCAGTTTGTTGCAGGTATGCTCCACCCCCATTGACTTGAGTGCCATGATCTACCTCACCTGGACTCACCAGCTGGTCCTCATCTCCTCATCAGTGGACCAGTACTTCAGCAGAACTGCTGTGCCTTCCTCGTTCATACCTGGCATTTGAGCTGACTGAGAGATCCTAGCATGTTGTGTTTTGTTTAGCAGTTGACTTCTCCTTGTTTTCAATTGTTTTAACGATTTATAATTATACGGCCTAATTCTATGTGTTTGCCTGATGCTTTCTATTGTTGTCTACTTCTGTCTCATCTTTGTTCTGTGCAGCACTTTGGGCTGCCAGTTTGCATGAAAGGTGCTGTATAAATAAAATGCTTGACTGTTCTAAAGGACCATGTAAAAATGTCGCCTCTGATAAACGTCTATAATGAGTCTTTGTTAGACCTGATAAAACGTGAAGCCTTTAACTAACACACACTGATAAACCCTGATGACACTGTCAGAGGATACGCTTCCCACACATGACAAAGTGCTGGCACAGCCACAGGAGACATTATACATCTGTCCTCAGAGCGATGAGTAAACTGATCTCTGTGTGTAAAACTGAAGGAGTTCCCCTTTAAGTGACCGCTGATTTCAACTGTTTGTCCCGCATTACGTCACCGCAACACTGTAACTGTGTCAAACATGAATCAGGCAGACTTGACGTTGGCCAAAGAGAAAATCAATGACTAATGAAAATTTCCAGAAACTGCAACTGGATTTCCATATTGCAGCTTAAACGCTGCAGCAAGTCGTTGCCTGGAGCAGTGGAAAAACCATCACATAACAATTGTTTGAAAAACAAGTTACGTTTTCTTTACTGACACATAAAAAAAACTGGTAATTCTACCTCCTATTTAAATTCTACTTTGTCCTCTGCTTCACTCGCATAAAGTACACAGATCCACCTGTGTTTACATGGGCGCACAGGATACATTAATCTTTGACTTAAACAGCAACCCTCCTCCATAGCCCTCTCCTCCTATACACATCCACTCTCTCCAAGAAAGTGGCCTCTGTGATCAGTGCTGACAACCTGGTTCACCTTCTAAACCACACAACGGTTCAAGTTTGAACTCCTTCCCATGTCTGCCCGTGTCTCTCCACCCTGTCTCCCCACGGCCTCTTACGGGGTTGTGTGTTTGTAACAGGTCAAACGACGTTAATGCATTTATGTGCATACGTTGGCCTCAGTAAACGGCAGGACTCAAGCGGCTCTGTCTGAACCTGCCCTCCAGCTACCTCACTGTAAACATGAGGAATGGTATTTGGAGAGGGGAGGAGAGATTCATTGAGATAAATTAAGATTCATTTTGGAATACGTGGGGAAAGGAGACTGTTGAGAGTGTGGACAACGCCCACAGATGACTCGAGGGGAAATACTAGGCAGCTCGATAAGACACGTGGTGTGCAGAGAAATTAAGAGCAGAGTGAAGTCAGTATAAAATGAGCATGTGGGAGGGGAGGAGAGAGAGAGAGTCAGAGAAGAGTTTCTTTGATGTCTCTTGTCCCCTCAGGTGATTCTCCCTCCCATTCATTAGGGGCCGGTTTCTCCGGAACCTTCCTGTCAAAGTGCCACCTGGAAGGCTCCTAAAAAAACCCAAAACAAAACACTACAAACACTACACTCTTCTACTTCCCCACAAGCGTCCTGTGTTAACATTCATCGCCCAACCACCTTCCCCCTCTCAACTTTCTGTCCACTGGTCCTCAAACGTTCCAGTTCTCCACAGTCAGGTTAGATAGTGTTTTTAATTTTAATGGGCCCCATCGGAAATGGGTCAATGCATGAGCAGAAATGGACGGATAAACAGACAGACAGTCAGACAGACAGACAGACAGACAGACAGATTTCAATCAAGAATGAAGAGACCATACATATAGACTTTGATGGGTGGCAAAAAAAGAATAGAATGTTATCTTCCATAAACCAAACGTATGATAAAAACATCACCTGATTTTACAATGTGCTGTGTGCATCTGGCTGAGAGTAGAAATTAGCGAGCGCTCAATCATTACCACACAATTAAAAATGAACAATGCAGTTCTGATTGGGTAAAGCGAGTGTGCTATGTAGTTACGGCACAAAATAATAAATCTTCAATTGTATGAGACACTCTCTTCGTCACATATTTCCTACGCATACTTTGTGATTTTTAGGACAATTTATGGGGGATACAAAGAAAACAGAACTCTGACTGCTGCCGCTTGTGTAGCAGCGGTTCATCACATTCATCCTTCTGAGCAATTAAGTTGGGAGAAAACGTTAATAATTGTGACGAAGTTCAGACAGAGCCAGGGCTCAATACTTCCCCTCCTCTTACAGGACACTAAACCACCACACAGCAGTTGTATTTCTCAACGGTAGCCCAGTGCAAAGGTAGAGGCTTGTGGGTTGTGGGTTGGCTTTGTAATGTATACAGCAATAACTGTAACTGAACCTGCACCACGTTCTGCTGAGTCCAATTTAATACTGGCTTATGTGATTGAAACTGACAGTAGGCCCTTGAGACAGTACACCCTTCACTGCCATTCCTAAGCGCTGTTTATTTTTAATGGATTTTTTTACAAAGTGGCTTCATCTAAATGAGAAAATGGCAACTGTAATGTCATCATGGGTCATTTGTAAATATGATTACATCAGTGCCATTAAAATGTCCCTGGGTAAATGTCCCTGAAAGATTCTGTGATGTGATCTGCGCTGCATGAGAATACATGTGGTCTTTGCAGCATCACACACCAAGATCACACACACCCAGACTCACAGATGTGCACTTTAACATAACATTTCACACTTATGGGATACAATATGGGACATGTATATATTTACTGAGGGAGCAGTTTTATCTCCCAGGCACAGGAAGCACAAATATGTCATCATGTATCACATCACGCTTCCCCCAGTTAATCACTCATAGAGGGTAATGGCATGTACAGTATTCTACCCCGACATTACAGTATGTGCACACTCTCCAAAGTCTTTCTGCTTTCTGCTGGCTAAACAACCCGAAATCCCACATAATCTCCATTTCCATTCTTCCAGTATGAAAAATACAACCCTGTAAGCTTGAACCAAATGTTTCAGGGTGCTGGGTGAGTTGTTAGTATATGCACTAAGCAGGATTAAAGTCGTTTCCCTGATAAAATCAGCTCTCTCATTAGGCTGCGTGGACTATGCATGTGAGGAACAAGCCTTCCCTTTCCCTGAGAGCATTCAATTTAAGTACAAGATCTACCCGCTAGTAAAAAAAAATGTATTCACCCTTGTGATTTGCTACCATATGCATATATGTGTGTGTGTGTGTGTGTGTGTGTGTGTGTAAACATAAACAGTAAACATATAAACATATCACACTGAAGGGAAAAAGGAATCGAGTTTTTCTTTCACAGTCGTTGTGTATGTGAGGAATGAAACTTGATTAAATTACAAGGAATACATCTTTTTCTAAAACAGCCGAATGTCGCCTTTAACTACATCAGACTTTAAGTTCTCATTGAACAGAGTGAGAATCACATCCACAGATAAGATATTATTATTGTTGTTATTATCAATATCATATTATTGGTGATATTATTATTGTTAGTAAACACTACGTTTGTATTGGCAGGCTATATCTGTTGTGCACAGTGTGAGCAAGCCTCATTAACCCGGTGAACATACCTCTTGCTCCGGACGTTAGTTGAGTTCATCCAGTGGAGGTTTTGTTTTGTCCCGCAGCCTCCACCGGTCCACAGCCGACAGTGTTGGAGCAGCCGTGAGCGTTTGTACAGCTGAGCACCGTGTGAGAGCCTCGACAATACCGGAACACGAGGGTCTGCGCTTTCAAAATAAAACTTACTGAGATATTACCTTTATTATTTTCCTAAAGGGCTTCAAACTCTGTCCTAAACTGTTATAAATCTCCAACAACAAATATTCAAATCGATTATATTACAGTAGTATTTAGGATTTGGGAGGTGGTGTGCAATTAGGCACACATTCATGAACAGTATCAAGAAATAATATGATCAAAAGACTTGGAAATTCAATATTTGCTTTGTTTTTTTCCCCTACACAACCAAAATGACCACCTAAAATAAAAGATTATCTTTATTCAGCGTTTTAATGTTGTGTTATCATTGGCAACGCATTAGTATTTTATTTTGAAGGGTTTCAGCGGAAAACATGTGTCTAATGTGGTGGTCTTGACGCCGGCGCTCCTACGGTGCAGGTCCGCCTGTCCACCCAGCTCTCCGCCCCCTCCCTGCCTGCCCTCACATAAAGACAGCCTTGTTAGTTGGCTGAAGACGCCGTTAAAGCAGCAGGAAACACTGCTGCCTTTCATTTCTGAAGCCAGTAAGACTCCTAATGTGAAGTCGACATAAGGACCCATCTTAATTTTAAACTGATCTGAGGCCTGTGCTCTGTGGCTCTCTATCAGGCAGCAGGCAGATATTAGAGGCGCTGCAGTGAGATCACATCACATGTGATGCAAAATCACATCACATGTGATGCAAAACATTTTTCATTTAGTCCCATGATGTATGAATAATCATCATGCAAATAAAGAGACAACTGTTCTTTAATATGTTTATTTTGAAGCGTGGTGAATACGTCATTATTCAGTATAGGCAAATGACAACAGTCACTTCTTACTGAAGCTGTGGTCCCTTGGGGACCAATGATGATGAATAACAATTTAAACTTTTGTAACATGCTGTAAATAGATCATTCTCCAGAGAAGTACATTTATTCATTATATTTAGAATATACAGTGTACTATGACCAAATAAAAATATAAGTTTGAATACAGTGGAGAGAGTCGACTGATCATACTACTCCTGATATCAACTGATATTCATACAGTGTCCACCTCAGGTGTATGAACTGTGACTTAGTGACCTCACATGGTAGACTAAGAAACTGCAGCTTTCATTATTTCATTGAAATTAGGTCACTAACCACTGTGGACCACTGAAGTCGAGCCAGTATGTTCACTTTGAAGTGCAGATGATATCTGGTGGTTTGTTTTGTCTCTTTCTGCCAATTAGAGAGATGTGCTCCGACTGGCTCTTTCACACTGAGGAGTTGCGTCATTTTATTCTGTGACAGGCTGTGTGATCTAAAGCTCTTTCTCTTATCCATGACTTACAAGTGATAAAGGATGGCATAAATACACCCGGACATCCGTGAGGAGAACAACCATCGCAGTGACCTGCAGCATTTAATATTACAAAGCAGACAGACAGGGAGAGGCCTGCCTTTGCTGATCTATTATAATGTCATCACACAAGTTGGATGTTCTTATGTACGAAGTGACAACAGCAAAGTCGGCATACACAAAGGAAAATGCCAATTAGGGCCGAAGATGTGAGAGTGCCAGCATGTTAGAAACAACGTCCTGAGGGCTTTAAGCATCCTAACAAGGCAAAGGGGAATTAATGTGCTTATAAACCTTGGCATGTAAAGTGAAGGTCATGACAATAACAGAAATGTTAGGTAGAAAAGACAATAAAAACAAGTCTGGATACAAAATTGCAGAATATATATATATAGTGTTAAACAAATTTTGTGATAACAAAATATAAAAATATACAGGCAGCTCTCCGGAAAGAATGTATTATTTGTTTTATATAGGCTAGGTTTATATATCTATAAGGATAGATATTATAGGCTAGTTTTAGCTGTATGTATATTTAGTGCACAAGCTTACAAAGAACATAAGCCAACATACGTCTGTAGCTGGCATCTATGACTGATACTAAAGAACAGTTCTTCTCAAGCAGAGGAAAAACCACCACAGATCATTTTGAGATTTATCTAAAATGCATAGGATGTTTGGTTTTTCACACCAAAAGTTAGATTTTTCTCTAAAAGATTGTTTTATTTTGAAATATAAAACACAATTTTGAGAAACAGAAATGCAATGTGATCTTAATAATTTAATCTCTGACCATGTGGATGTGATCCACGGAACTAGTGTGCGACACAGAAAGACTTTGGTTTAGCTCAGCTCTCGCCATGTTAACTAAGAGCTGATGTTTTCTTTGTGGTTGTTTCCTAACCCTTAAAGTTCTGAAAGACCTCTGCAGCATCCAACCAAGACCTGAAGCAGGCCAGGCCTCGGTCTCGGATTTGCTTCCTTCCCTTGTCTGTGATCACATCACCGTTCTCCTTCACGATCACCAGTTTGGGCACCGCAGTGATCTTGTAGCGCTGCTTCAACTCACTGAGAGAAAGAAGACGGAGATATTCAGGTCACATATGGTGTACGTATGTTTAGAAATCAGAGGTACTTTTACTTTACTACTATAGTTCCACTGAATGCTTTTGGATTCCAATTCTTCTACATTCATTAAGGAACAACATTGGATTGCTGCATACATGTTAATGAACCAGTAATAAATAATCCCCAATCATTAACTAAGTGGCCCATAAAGTGAATATGTAAACATCTGATATACAAAATGTGATCTCACTAAAAAAATGAATGCATTGTTATTGATGTTTAGTTATTATAAAAATAAGGGCCCCTGAACTGAATAACTTTATTTCAGATTTTGTATTTATTACAATATTATGATATGATGATGCTGATTATTTTTGGAGATATCAGTCTTTACTCAGAGATACTGCTCATAAGCATTATTTTCTCTATTTCTCCAGCAATGAAGAAAATAATCAGCGGATGAATCAATAATGAAAATAATCAGCTTGAGACCAATCCGAGATCATAATACTTAATGACATGATACTGACTGGGACTAGCTTTCCTTCATAATGTGTGATTTTGATACTTTAAGCACATTTAACACATTGAGTCTGTACAAGTACCTCGGGACACAGTTTTATTGTGTAAAACAAGAATATGCTACTGTACTGTATATGATTTGATTCCCTAAAAATGACAAATATTTACAAATAAAAAACAAGGGACAAATATTTAAATAAAAATCTAATCAAATAAAGTATGGGATAAACTTTAGCATTGTATACCACCAGTCTCTAAATCACTTTTAGTGCTCTGTGTGCTCAGATAAACCTAATCCGTGACAGGGTGACCCCCTGTAACCTGTATAATGCGCTCTATTAACCCTGATAAGATACTAGATTTTTTTTTTAAAAAGCACATATAACTGCAGTCAGTTTTTTTTAAAAAACTTTTCATTTAATTTGTAAAATACTGACTGTTTGTAGTCATCGGTCCAGGGCAGAGCCAGCCAGTCTCCGTGCATATCATGATAATATTCAACCATATCGTCGCTCGACTTGTCCGAGGAGACGAAAACTATTTCAAACTGAGCAGGAGGTTCACTCTCTTCCACCAGCTCCGTGTAGAAATCACACAGGATGGGGGTGAAGTCCCGACACGGTGGACACCACCCCGCAGAAAAGTAGATCCCCACCACCTTGTTCCTCAGCGCCACCTCTGGATCGATTAAATCTCCGTCCTTGTTCAGGAGCGTCCGGCCGGTAAACACCTCCACCATGTCTGCTACACCGTCAGCTGCTCTTCCGCTCACACAGTCCGGTAGCTCATGTCCTCCGGGTCGCCTCGATCCGCCTCAGGTGAAGCGCAGCTCCTCTTCATCTGTCAGCCAAAGCTACTTACAGGTAATCTCACCTGCAGGCCAATGAGGACACGAGAAGACTGTGTTGTGGCTCGTTAACCACGTGGGACTGAGGTGGCTGGAGCTGGGGCACGTTCAGGCTCACAACGCTGCGCGCCGTTTCTTCCGGGTTTTTAGTTTTTTTGTTTTTCATCTGGATTTGTGGGCGTGGCAGGGGTGTTATCCTATCCCAAACACGTCATGCAGTGCGCAAAGAGGCGTTCAACAGACCACTGTTTCTATTTGTATAAAAGTGTCGCTCCGTGTTGTCGGAGCCGAACGTGCCCACGTGCAACACAGGAAGTACACTCTCACGCATGTTTTGAAATTACAGAATTCGTTTTTACGGTCGTAATCTGCACAAGATATACAAGCCGTTGTAAAGAATAATAAATAAAGAACAAAATAAGTACATATGTAAATTACTGAATACAAATATTTCAGAATAGCCACTAACTTAATAATATAAATCAATAAACGAGTATTATTAACTAAGAATGTTGCAAATCACTTATACGTGTTTTCTCAAACAGATTCATATGCATTTACAGTTAAAGTGTACAGAGTGTCATGTGATGAAGTTATCTTATATATTTCCTCCAATTGGAGAAAGAAATCTGTGAAAACAATTTTACACATGCGACATATAGGTGCCAAAACTGGAGGAGTATATTCAGTAGCCTATTTAAGAAATGAATTGTTAAAGAAACGTACTAATAAAAGGCCAACAACTGAGTACTAAATGTATGGGATATTTGGTTTAGAATTGTTGTGGGTGGTCTAATATATCTTAAAGCATTCTACAGTTTCATTTCTCATGATACAAAAACTGCGACCCTTTGAAAAGGGTGTGTATGTGGAGGTCAGCGTGCTTCCTTGTCTCTTTATAAGAGAACGACTGAGGTCATGTGGAAGGAAACCCAGCCGCTCTATTCTTGTCGAGCTTTTGCTGCCCATTAGTGGAGTCAACTGCTGTGCTGACAGACTGAAAGGACTTTTTCCTAGACGAGGAATTCTTCTTTACCAAAACAATTTCCAACAACATGACCTCTAATACCAACTTATCCAACATGCGGCGGCTGGTAGAACAACTGAAGCTTGAGGCCAGTGTGGAACGAATCAAGGTAAAGCAAAGACAATTCATGAGAAGATGGAAAATTATGATATATTTGAAGAGTGTTTCAATTTGCTTACTTGCTTTTCTTGATTTGTTTATTTTCTTGTACAAAAAAACAACCAAAGAAAATATTCTGCCTTCGAGAATTCGATTGAACTCATTACCATACAGTGTTTTGCTTCAGTTTTATACAACATATTGATTTATTATGAGCCTTACCATTCGCTTCACTTGGTAAATTGCTTACAAATTATTATAACATTAATAAGAATTAGTTCTGGGTCATTATGTTGTGGAAAATCCTCCCCAGTCATTATACTCTGTCTGAAGCCATACATTCTTGCAAGTATTTAATATAATGTCTCATTTGCTAATGAACGATCAGCTTCATTAGTCACCTGCATTCATTTAAGTTAAGTCATTAAAAAACCTGATTCTCGGGGGACTTTGGTCCAGATGACTTGCAGCCCCCTCTGGAAGGCAGACTGTAGGATCTGAACTGTGAACTAAAGAACTAAAAGCAAGTTCGGAGTTGCAAGACTATTTTTCACAACCTGTCAACCCCAAAATGAACAATTATCATTGTCTTATAATTGATTGTTAACAACTATTGAAGTGTAACAATATATTTATTAATACATAATGCAAATAAATCCTTAATAAAGGGTAAGCGATCCAAAAGTAAACCATAAACACAGTCATTTTTTTTTTTGATTGTGTTGCCAGGTTTCCCAGGCAGCGGCAGAGCTCCAGCAGTACTGTCTGCAGAACGCAGGCAAAGACGCCCTGCTGGTCGGAGTCCCCAGTGGCAGCAACCCCTTCAGAGAGCCACGCTCCTGTGCTATAGTGTGAAAGTCAGAGTCTAAAAAATGTTTAAAGCCTTCACTTGTGAGTAAACACTTATTTTCTACAGTGTGTTGCTGAATTCTAAAAAAAAAAGGAATAAAACACTTTGCACCTTTTGCAGAGGAAGAAGAAGTGGACACATCTGTGGCATCGCACTCACTGAAGATTATGTTTAGTCAATTTTATATGATTTTAAATAAATACCAGGTTTTGCTGTGTCATTGTACAGACTTTCAGTCCTTACACACATTAAAGGCCATTATGAACTTCACTCTGTATTTAAATACCTGTTAAAGCTGTTGTTGTATAAGTATAAGTGTAATTTCTGTGTTACACTGTGGACAGTGGTGGAGTCATATGGCCATTATCTATGGATTAGCCTAAGCGGATGTTTATAGCCAGGCTCTAAATTACACCCTGGAATCTCAAGGCGTCTGAGCTTCCTGATGTTCAGTCTCTAAGTTAGGAGCACAGCCAAAGAGAGGAAACATGGTCTTCCTGTCCAAAACTGCACATTCCAGTCAACCCTCTAGTCTTTTAAAGACTAAATAATACTCTTACAATCTCCCTTAAGGCTATGTTGGATTAGAAATGGAATATGAATTACCCTGCTGCAGAAATCAGACCCGATGAATCATGATTGAGTGTGTTTAATAATTTTAATCTGTTCCTGTTTATTTTATTTTTTTGCCAAATACACTTTAATGTGGATGTTGACTTATGTATAGGAATATGATGTTCATGTGAAACTGCTCCCAGAAACTGTCTAAATCATCCTAAAACATGTCTAGCCAGTCATGAGGTACTTCTCTACTTTGACACTTCCCTTTCCTCTCAGTTCACTATTCCTGGATGAGTCTCAATATGTTTCCCATTTTCATGGCTCCTCGACTAAACCTTTTTTAAGAATATATGAAAGGGATCAGATTTTCCTCTCATTGGCATTCTTTGCACTGCAATTAATAGAAAGTCTTTTTATGTGATCAAAAAAATAATGGGTGCAAAAAAATAACATTCCTTGTAATATCCATTATATTTTTTTATGTTATTGTAGCACTGGATACATTTTTGGAAAAAAATAAGAACTCATCTGACTGACTACTTCATGCTAATGTTACAAAAATTATCACAGAGAATTATATTGGTGTGCATTTTATCATCCCTGAAAATGCATGAAAGGGAATGAACGCGTGATTTGATCATGAATTAAAATAAAAATATTAGCCGTCATTTTAAGCTTTTGTGAAAATGACAAGGAATGTAATTTAAGGGAACATATTGAACTTAAGTCATTTTTTTCAAAAGGGGAAAGTGTCAAATTGTGCCATCTGCTGGCTATGTGAATAGAGTGTTAAACTTGAGACCAAGAAGGCTGGGGTTCAAACCCCACTCAGCACCAGTGTGGGCCCTTGAGTAAGGCCCTTAACCCCCAGTTACTCCCAAGGCACATTATATGTCAGCCCCCTGCTCCACATGTGCGTGTGTGATG
Source organism: Trinectes maculatus (assembly GCA_016785345.1). NCBI lineage: Eukaryota > Metazoa > Chordata > Actinopteri > Pleuronectiformes > Achiridae > Trinectes > Trinectes maculatus. The sequence continues at coordinate 188,665 of JAFBJQ010001055.1, forward strand.
GGTTAACAGCTGTGACCAAATTTTGTTGTATGAGTGTACTGTGACATTGACAAATAAAGCTTTAATAAAAAAAAGTTTCTGTCTAAAGGCTAAAAATAGCTCCCTTTAATTTTCCCACGGCAGCACAGGTGAGAATGGAGGCCATACTAACATACTTTACTTCAGTGTAAGTGTCAGTACCTTTAACTGGAAACTCTAAATTATGAAATGTATGAAAAGCATTTAAATACTATCAGCAAATGCACTTAAAATATCACAGTAATTTACCCAATAAAGGTGCACAAGCTAAGCTCACTATCACTAACACATCAATTTATAAGCAGTCATGCTGTAATAAAAGCTCTATATGTTTTGCCTGTACGTTTCTTGTTCTGTGAAGTGACGTGTAACGGCTGCTGTCACCTGTAAAGTAGAATATTTCCCTCCCTGAATGTGCAGCAGAGGAAGAATAAAGTGTCATGGAACGAAAATAACCTCATAAAGTACACAGATTGATTGTAGCCATTGAAACGCGCACGTTCAGATTTCTTCCAGGTGAGTCACACTCGGGAGTGAGTCCCTATGTTGCAGTGGTGTCTGATCCGTGTCTGATTATGTCTCATTAATCTCATTTCTGTTTCATAGATGGACATGTTGCTCCAAAGAAAATGGAAATATATATATATATATATATATATATATTGACATGGGTGAATGTTTCACCTGTCTTTTCCGTCTTAAGAAAAGGAAATCCAGGCAGACAGGTGCAGTTGTTTGACACGGGAAACAACCTGTGTAGCTTGAATGGAGTCTTATTCTCCTTTAAAGGTGTGGGCGGGTAGCAGGGAGCAGAGTTGGGTTTCAGCGCCAACCCCTTTTTCTATTCTCACACACAGTTGTTGGAGTCCAGGCACAGTGCAGGGAGCCGCTCTGAGCTGTACGCGCACAGACTTTTCTGTCCGACACTCAGCTTAACGGCGATCAATGAAGGACCACAACACAACACGTCACGGGGGAACTTTAACAGCGTGTCCACACCTTTTTCAAAGGTCGTTGACCTCCGAGGAAAGGCCGATCCTGTTTGACTTGTACTCTCCAATGACAGTGAACTTTCATGTATCAGATACGCACTTTAATTTATTGAGGAAATGGCCATGGTGCGTAGACTCTATGTAGGAATATTAACAGGTAAGCTTTGTTATTGTTTTATCTGTTTCAAACACAATGGGATGTTTGCATATAATACATTTTGTACATGTTTTAGACATACGCAGTGTTAGTTTTATTCTATTGTGTTACATAGTTGGTGCACACGATACTTTCAAAAGAATTCAGCCAAATAAGGTTTGCAGGCAGCTCTCTACCTGCTGAGCTAATATTTGTAAAGGAGACTTTGGTGTTAATTAAAGATTGAATGAAGCACCCACACACAACCTGTTTATCTTCCCTGGTTACTAATAGGTTTCAAAACAGACGTTGTTAATGTGAAATGACATAACACATGAGCATGAAGTAGACTGGCTGGCATCAGGACACATTAGCAATCCACAAATAGCTGAGATGAGCATGTGTTTTTCTTCTTCTTATCTCTTATGTAGACTTTATGTGGAATGCGATTGGTTAAAATGTTTGCGCATCTTGTGTATGTCCGTTTGTGAGGCTGATGTGTGTTTTATTTGTGTTCCCGGCGGCAGCTCTGGCCTTATGCAAATACTGCCTCGCCGATGGGAACTCCACAGAGGGGGCCGTCAATCGAACTGTTGACCACTGTCATCACCATGGCAACGGGGAGAATTGCACAGGTAGATATGGTGACTGGACTTTCCTTTCACTGTGTCACAAAGACACAGTGAAAGGCTGGTGATGTTGGCTGGTAATAATGGTTGGTGGTTGTAAGGTGATAATGTAATCGAAGAATGGGTGAATCACTTATGTGAATATATAAACATGCAAGTAATTTAGCATAGGCAGGCCTCACACTATAGTTGAATTTAAAATACTGGGTAATGAATTCACCAATAGCAATATTTTCTGTTGGCCAAATTGTAAGTAACAGCTGACAGCTCAACATCTCTGATGTACATGACCTGAAAACTAATTTACAGTGTGTTAAAAAAATATACCATAGACTGTATGTTTTACCATATACTAGGTACCTCTTTATTACCTTTAATGACTGAATGGCTCGACATTGTGGGACATATGTGTCTATGCATTATACTAAACATAAAGCTGCCGCTGCTTATCTTATCTCAGCTCAGATTATCTTAAAGAGTGGAAATGAGGGGAGATATAATTTATCTACCTTCGATCTTAAACCGCAGATTGTTGCTTTTCATTCTTTGCATGGATTAATATGAGCTGTGTCGATCTTCTCATCTACTCGAACCACAAAAGTGAGTAAATATACTCTAAAACTCTGTCGCTGTTTTTTTTTCTTTTCGCCACTGAGCTCGTGGCAGCAGGCTGGATCTCATGTTTCAGCTAACAACTGAAGCGCTCTCATTCATGTCACCTGAACAGCAGTATTGTTTTACAAGCTTGCTTTCAAATGTATTCATGTGGGGATGGGTTGTAAAGATAGCGGCAGCCTGTGGTGTAAGAATCACTGAGTATCTGGTGGTCAGAAGTTCAGCGTGATGGCCTACTCCTGACCACAGGGTGTGTTTCAGCGTTTGTTTGCGAGGAGGCTAGAGAAGATACAAGCTATCATGTTGCCTCAATTAGTTACGGTTGATTTCATGAATTGATTCATGATGATGGTGTCACCAGGAATTTGCTTGCACTGATTAGTCAGGCTTCCTCAATGGATCATTTTGCAGAGTGTCTATTTATATCTGGCCACGACAGAAGGTGAGGGTGTAAGATAGACGAAGCAAGATTTTAAAAAAAACCTGACAGCTGAAATAGATCAACATCTTCGGAAATATATGTGTTTACGTCATTTCTAGAAGTATGTTGGGATGATTGATACATAACAAATGCCCCTGAGTAACCACCATAATTACTATGACTGTGACTCCTGTCTACAGATGCGGGGCAATGGAACGGCCACCTCTCAAAATGTCCTGAGGAACTAGCACACTACTGTGTCCACGGAGACTGTCGTTATGTTGAAGCGCAGAAGTCACCGTCTTGTAGGTGAGAAATATGGATGGCAGAACGATGAAGATGATGATGCAGAAGATAGGAAATAGATAGGATAAAGGAGAGCAGCATTCTTTTGATGCAAAGGTTTGCAGGTAAACTCACATACAATCACAATAAAATACCAGACATGAAAGTAATAGTTTCTTTCTCTTGGTCTCAGGTGCCATCATGGTTTCACTGGCTCCAGGTGTGAATACGTGGACTTGGACTGGCGGAGAGGAGAGAAACGACAAATCATCATTGCCTGTGTCATCACAGGCCTCATTCTTCTCATTCTTCTCATTGTGTTTATCTGCATCTGCTCACAGTAAGCCTAGTGTGTCTATGTGCGTGTATGTGGGTGTGTGCGTTGAAGGAATAGTGTTACATTTCGGGAACTACATTATGCTCTTGCCAAGTGGATCTAGTCACTGACATGTCTCTGTGGCATATACCATATGTAGCTAGATCCAGGCCACCAGGATCCCACATGTAATGGTCATTTTATTTATACAAGTTTTAGAAAGAAGTTGTTGGAAGCAGTTATTTGTGGAACGATTCCTTTAAATTGCTGCATGTAGATTATGTGACACCTTCATTTACTGTGTTTATTGCTCTGTCAGTCGTAAATACAGATTGTGTGGGCGAAGGGGAAGAAGCAGGGAAGATCCCAGGAACGGGTCAGAGAAGCTCAGCATGATGGATACTGGAGCGGCGCACACCATCCACACACCAGACTCCACAGAGCTGCCTCACACAAATACAGTGTAAAGAGTGCGTATGGGAATGGCTGCATCCAAAAGGCTGAAGATTGTTTTGGACATGAGGGATTTTGTCCTCCACAGTGTCCCTGTGCTGGACAGGACTGAAACCTGCTCAAAGGAGGGACGTTTGTGCGTCCCTGGCTGTGTCAGACGAAGCAGGGACACATGAGTCGGAAAACTGCAAACAGAGAAGATGCCCTTTTCGATTTAAGATGAACACAAGCTGGAGATGAGCGCTGGAGTGGTTGTGAGGCTGCCAGGTTTCCAACGCTGTGGAGCCACGGGCGCTTTTGGCCTGCTGCTGCTGCACGGCTCAAAATAAATCTTCTCTATTTTGGAAACAGTTGTGACACAAGCTGCCAGTCAGCGATAACAATTGATGAGGTTACTGCCTGCATGGGAGACACTTAGAGGAGGACTGCATGAAGATCCCACAATCCATGTTTAGGGAGCTCTTGTTATGTAATTACGTCATTACATGTATAGAAATAGCAGTATACATACCAGCTGCCACAGCATGCTGTCGTTTTGTGTCATATTTTACTTTTTACTATTTTAAACTCACGATCACAAAATCGTTCCTTCATCAGCAGAGGCAATTCAATACTAAGTGCTGCAGTGCAGGAGACTCCGAGCAGGACAAGGACAAGGAGAACTTGTGCTGGAGGCTTTTTTTTGATCCGTATATTTGGAGCCGTCCAGCCTCCGAGCTGCAGCCTGAACAGCTGAGCCTGTGTGTGGGGGCTTAACTGAGATGAAAGTGCTCCACTGTATGAGACAGTTTCCAGACTGCCAGCCTTTCACTGGTAACGTGCATCTCTATGTGCATTAATTCTACATCTAAATGTAGAAATTGGACGCTTAGCAGAGGGTTGCTGAAGTTTGTATTTAATAAACAGATGTACTGAATATCTGCTGTGCATTTGAAAGGATTTTTAAAAGACTTTAACGGGTGAGTGTCACTGTGTTTTCCAAAAGATGTGACTCAGCATGGCCACACTCTGTATCAAAGTCCTCCAATTACCACCGCTGACCTTCACTCTTCCACGCTCTCAGATTCCCCCCAACGCTTCGTCAGTCTGTAACCATTTTTCCAGACAACCAGTTTCAACTTAGGACTTTTCATAAAATTACTGTCAATCGCGATCCACAGTGTCACGACGCAAACAAATGTTCAAACTGTGTCATGACTGTTTTTCCTTTCAGGCGATTGTACTTTCGTTTCAGATTTATTGTGTTGGCGTGTCACTATGGTGCTGTGTAACTAGCTGGAAACAGAAATGTGAGCCAACAAATTCCAGTGTTATTAGTGTGCAGATTGTACAGCGTTGTCCTCTGACATAATCTGATTTAAATCCTGTGGCCACAGATCAGTTATCTTGTCTCTGGTTCTTTAAAACGGTCAGGTCAGTCTGCTGAAAGTCTGTGATCCTCAGTACCAGTGTGGGAAGTGGCTGAAAGGTATATTTATCAATCAAATTCAATACGCATCTTAATAATTTGTCCCTTTCTCTCCAGTTGCACAAAGTTTGCACAATATTTGAAAATATAAACCTGGCGCATGTTTGCACACACAGTTTTAGAAACAAGGTGTGTTGTGTTGTATTAGCATTAGCTCGGCTTCATCCTGTTTCCAGTCTTTATGATAAGATAAGCTAAAATTACCCTCTGCACAGACGTGAGGGCTTTATCGATCGATGCAGCTGAGCATCGTTCCCAAATCTATTCATCTCAATGAACATCTCCTGGTTTTCTGTTTTTTTTAATTTGCATCCCTGCAAGCTGTTGCTTTATTTTTTCCTGGCTTCAGCAATTGATGAATTTAACATTTTTTGTTTTTGTGTTTTGGTCGTGGTCTGGTACGACTGAATATTATGAAGGAGGAACATAGTTGCATTCATTTTGCAGTGTGAACAAAAAACTAATTTGTTTGGCAGAAATGTCACAAACCTGACTTGGCTTGTGTAATGGATTAAAAACGCAATCACAGCACAGTTTTTACACCAGTCGCATTAACGCCAAGAGGTGTTTTGTTCCTGACAGAACGCACACTACACTTTAGTGTGCAGTGAGTGGCATGCATCCTCTGCCATGCTTACAGTGAAGGACTTATGATCTTTGCCCTAATTTCAGGTGGCCTGTGCTGCCGGCTGTCATCAAAACAGTGACAGCTGTTGAGTGCTGGAGTTTCTATATGAGGGGTGTGTCTGCAGGACGAGGCTGATAAGAAAGACAGATACCAGCCAGGCTGTTGCAATTTAGATATTTGATTTGGACCAGAGACGCAGTAAAAATCTCTTTGCAGTGTAGTTGTTGAAAACACTGCTCAGGTAGTGGAGCGTAGACCTTGGACGACACACACTGACAACTGACAGCGACAACTTTACGGTGCATCGCCGCCACGTCCCACCAAATTACGACCTTCTCCAACCTAAACACAACCTTACAACCCTGTTTTCTCCGTCCCACCTGTCCCCCTCTGGTATGTCTGTAAGTGGGCGGCTGCGACAGCTGAGGACCAAACAGTTCCACTGAACTCGAGGCCTCTGCAACACTCGCATACATCAGCACTGGATGGGAACATCAATACTCTGCACAGGTTGTGTAGTTTGTGTGACTGCCAGTAGAGGTCAGCAGAGCACAACATCCTCTATACGGAGCAGCCAAACACTTCCTTATTGATAGGATACATTATCTATGATAATCAGTCCAGTTACACCTCGAGCAAATAATAAAGGTCAGTGTTTACACTTTTGTGACAATTGGAGAAAAAGCTTAAACACCTGAAAGGAATTATTTAATTTAATGTCTGAATATGTTACTAAATACTGAATATGTCATTTTATAAGCACTCACATTGAGTGTCCTATTCCTACTGATATAACTGCTATTTAATTGTAATTAGCAGATGCAGCAAAGGAAAACTGTAAAAATCTGTTTGCTTTGACTTTTTCATTCAAATGACCTCTGTCATTTGCCAGAGGTCCTGACCTGCTGATTTATGGTTGCATTAGACCAACTAAGAGGACAAATGTTCAGTGAAAGACTTTATTATTATTATTATTATTTTGATGTGCACAACACCAATGTGTCAGTATGGATGGGGCTGAGCCCTGTTGGCTCCCAGGCAAATGAATGTGAATGTGAATGTGGTTTCCTTTTCATTTGGTTATCGCCGCTGATAACATCACTTTACACTGAGCATCCAGTCATCCAGTCTTCTGAAATGAAACCACACAAGTGCATATGAACCTGACACCACCAGCGCCTCCTTTCACATAATACTGACTGAGGATATTCAGTCTGTATGGATTTATTCTGCATAGATAAATGTCATATGATTCAAACGTGCACTTTAGAGACGTGCACATTTGACTTAAGGTAAATGTGACACAATTACCTTGATCACAGTCTAATCTTTTTTACATCCTATATTTCAACTCCTTATAATCCTCTTTAACCCCCCACCCCCACCCCCCATCCCTCAGCCATCTTCACCTTTGTGCACCCCTTTTCATCTGAGCCATTCAGCCTAAAGAACCCAGGATAGAGTAATAAAACCAAAGGCTAAAATGGAATCAATAGAAAGATAAATGAAAAGTAGTGGAAGGCGACTGGGAGATTAAATTGGGGATGGAATTTTTTTTTCGTATGACATCTAATCGAAGTCAAGCTCCAGATCCTGAGCGCTGCGTCAGGACGCGTCGTTTCCAGGAGGATCGCTAAGACGCACTGAGAACATCTCAGAGCAACCTCAAACTGGCGAGGAGCTCTGATGCCCACACGTTTCTGCCCTTTTCTGACTTTTTTCTTCAAATGTAGATTTTGGGGATCATTTCAGCACCACGGGTGCCGGCGCAAAGGTCTACAATCCAATGATTGACATTTTGCAAGAGGTGAAACGTGTTGGATCGATGACTTAAGTAAATGCCATCAGAAGTTACAATGTCTGGGGAATCCATGGACAGTGGTTTGGAGGACGCAGCGGGAGCAGGGTTCAACTTCAGCTGCACCTTCAACACGACCAACCGCTCGTCCTCCTCCGGTGCCAACATCCCCCCGTCGGACTCGGATAAAAGTGAGTTTGTGGGAGACGGTGCCGCTGCGGTGAGGATCACCATATCCGTCATCTACTCTCTGGTTTGCGCGCTGGGTCTGGTTGGGAACCTGCTGGTCCTGTACCTCATGAAGTCCAAACGGATCTGGAAGAAATCCTCCATCAACCTCTTCGTGACTAGTTTGGCGGTGACTGACTTCCAGTTCGTGCTGACTCTGCCCTTCTGGGCGGTGGAGAACGCGCTGGACTTCACTTGGCTTTTCGGCAAGGCCATGTGCAAGATCGTCTCCTACGTGACGGCCATGAACATGTACGCCAGCGTGTTTTTCCTGACGGCGATGAGCGTGGCGAGGTACTGGTCGCTCGCCTCCGCGCTCAAGGGACGGCGGCGCAGGACGCGCTGCTGCTCCGCGCGCTGCATCACCGTCTTCATCTGGTGCGCCGCGGTGTCCGCCGCGCTGCCGCACGCGGTCTTCTCCACCACCGCCACAGTCTCCAACGAGGACCTGTGCCTCGTGAAATTCCCCGAAACCAACGGGACCACCCAGTTCTGGCTGGGGCTCTATCAGTCCCAGAAGGTGCTGCTGGGGTTTGTGGTGCCGCTCGGCATCATCTCAGTCTGCTACCTGCTCCTTTTGCGCTTCATCGCCTCCAAGAACATCAACACGTCCAGCGCCAAGCGGCGCGCCAAGGTCACCAGGTCCGTCACCATCGTGGTCCTGTCCTTTTTCCTCTGCTGGCTGCCCAACCAGGCGCTGACAGCCTGGGGCATCCTCATCAAACTCAACGTGGTCCATTTCAGTTACGAGTACTACACCACGCAGGTGTACGTGTTCCCCGTGTCCGTGTGCCTGGCGCACTCCAACAGCTGCCTCAACCCCATCCTGTACTGCCTGATGAGGAGGGAGTTCAGGAAGGCGCTGAAGAAGCTCTTCTGGCGGATCACCTCGCCGATCCTGACCACCATAAGACCGATCACAGCCACTACAAAGCCGGAGACGGACGACCAGGGACATGTCCTGGCCCCCGGCACTGCGCCCGAGGAGCCCGCTGTGGTGTTTTTCCCCCCGGGCACAGTCATATACAATGACAGGCGAGACCTCCCACAAAACAGCGCTTAGTCCAAAGCGGCACGGACACTGACACTTTTCTATTAATGACCCTATATGTGATGTTTGTTGAGGGTGTGAAGGACAGTTCATTCATTCATTCATTCATTCATTCATTCATTCATTCATTCATTCATTCATTCATAACAACACAGAAATCCCCATGGCCTCATTTAAACCAGATGATAAATGAGTCAACTAATCAGTAAGATCACCGTGAAATTACACTTCAGTTTATGATACTTACTAAACCTATTACAAAATACAAAAAATGTGTACTAAAAGTTGTGTGTTGTAAATATACTTATTCCAGCTGTTGGAAATATTGATATTTCTCATTTCTTTTTAAGTATAAATCAAAACCACGATCTTACAGTTCATCCTGCCACTGATCTTGTTCCATTCCCCCCAAACAAATTATGCCTTGTGAATTATTTTTAGACCAACCCAAACAGCCCATTAACTTGTAATTAGTTTGTTTTCTCCTGTCTAGCCTGATGAAAATTTCGCCGAGGGATTTGCCACTGAGCCCTTTCGTTCTCATATTTGCCATCAAAGCAGAAACACACCAAAAATGTCAAACTAAACACAACTTATAAATCATAAGTCCTCGAACTTCACGTACACTCACTTGACACGTCGCTAAATGAATTTATATAAACCTGAGTTCACAGGTTTTGGGATTTCATTTCTTTCATTTTTATGTATAATTTATTTCTCATTATGTTCAATTAAGTCAGTGACTTAAAGAAAACACCCTCAAAACTATGCCACTATGTTCTGTTTGCTGCTGCTGGTTCTTACCATTAATGTTATTTTTAGGGTTGATGAATGGACCCTCAGTGTTATCTTCAAAATTGATTCTGACAAAGCTGTTTATTAGAAACCTCACCCATTCCTGTGTGGAGTCTCGCAAACGCACTTTGAGATAACAACCGTCACATTGAGATAAACACAGGATCGTGGTTTTAAATTAAGCAGCCTAATCAAATTAGACATGAATAAAATTACTACACCTTCGTGGTCGGTCATGTGAATGTGCACACGGACACACGTGCATAAATTGAATGCATGCAAATTATCTGTTATTGGAAAAAAAATGACTTCAGATCTTGATATCTGAAATGTGTTCCTCAAGGGACAATCTTATCCGTTGATCTCTCTGGGTGATGCAGGAGACTCATTGATGTGCTTGGAATACAGATTTTCAAATATCTAAAGAAAACTAATTTACTTCTGAAAATTATATTTATTGTGCCCGATTTATAGATAGACATCAGAATCCAGCCATCCTTTATGGCTCACAGGGGCCTGAAGCGTGAGCAAGCCAATGACCTGAGTCCTTTCAGAAGCCTGGAAGCGAAAGATTTCTAAGGACAAAGATTTTTCTATTTGTTTTTTTGTTGATGTTTGTTTTTCACTTGTGCAGGTTATTTCCTCGCAATGGCTAAATTAGCCAGCCGACCTTCATGTGAGAAGTTGGAATATCGTTTTCAGACCACCCACTTTAAATAATATATAATTCTGTATAATTCTGCCTAATGTGGTTTTACCATTAAAAAGTATAATTTGGACTACCTCGTTAAAACATATGACATGACATCAGGATCTATGGATGTGCTTTGATTTTTCAGTTCAAAATGTGCTGTGGCGTCGTCGGGTTTCCACATGTTTCCACATTGGAGTCCACTACATATTGGACATATCAGCTTCAGACTAGGTGCAATGTCACAATCATCGTCTTCCTATATGTACAGGACAATGTCATGGAAAAACACCTTCAGTAGGTGAAAACCCTGAAGATACTGTACCATCACGGGTAACAAACCCAGACTTAAGCAAGTTTAAGCAAAGTTCAAATCCAGGAGATCGAAGACATTTTCAAATACAATAATCTTTTTTTTTATTAAAACAATACCATTAAAATATTCTTACATAAGCAGAATCATTCCACATATCTGATGAAGAGGGCAATGAAGATGCAGCCTAACAGAGACATGGTGGAGGCTGAGAGGACGACCACGATTACGCTTCCTGCCAAGTTGACCAGCGCGCCGAGCCCAACACCCACGATGATCTGAGCCAGCTGGACCATGCAGGTGAGCGCCGAGCAGGCCATCCCGGTTCCTCGAAGACTTTCCTTGCTTCCTTGCAATACAACTTGTTCCTGGTAGGGAAACGATTGGAGAACAGGTGGAGGAGGAAGAACAGGATGTTACAAATTTCTCACTGGCGATGCGCGTGGCAAGAACCAGTCAACCCTTGGGTGAACAGATGCGGCTTTAGAAAATATTTAAAGACCATTTCATATACTTTTATCTATTTTTCAGTGTTCTTAGGCCAGAATCTCACATCCAGCTGACCGGATTTAGCTTACGGTATAAACTGAGTATTTTAGGCTATGTTGAAACTACTATGGGGGAAATAGTATAATTAATTTTGCCTATAAACTATAAACCATAATGACCAGCTGTCATGAGACAAATGGTGGTACTTCTGTACTAAGACACAAAATCAGATTTTTTTTTTCCCTGTACATTTAGCTGATACGAAGAGATAATTTCTTAAATGCCAGGCTCTTGGCAGTGAGTTTGAAATGCAAACAGCACAGACCATCTTAACAGGTGGGGTCCAAAACTGTTGCACTGGAGAGCCTCCAGTATTACGCTGCCAGTACGTGGAGTCTGATACACAGATCTGACAAGAGACCAAGCAAGTCTCTAGCTTTTATTTGAATGGAAACTGGCACCGGTATGTTTTTTATTGACAGCTCATATCAAGGGACCTCAGTTGCTTGACGTGGTACCAGGAAAAAGATCCCTTTACAGTCTGCAGTGCTATTACTGGCTCACTGGCTTACTTACTCAGAGAGAGAAGGAGGATTTCATTATTTACTTATCTCAGGATTATAACTATGTGAATTTTGTTTAGAATAAATTCAGCTTCAGAATATAAAGTAACTGACATCTTCCTCTGCTACATGTGGTTATATGTTGTTGTTTTCAGAATGACCTTGCTTTTTTCCTCAATCAATATAGTACTCAATAGTAGGTGTTGTTCCATAATGGCCACTACTTTCAGCGTTAGAAAAATACAGCAATACAGTAAATTACAGAACAACATAATAACTACCTCCCTTTTACACAAGACTCCAGCCCCCAGTATTCAGTAAGGCTGTGTCCTATAATCCAATGTACAGACATTTTTAACACTATGTTGCTGAGATCTGAAGGCTGCATTATAAAGATTTATTGTATTCACACATGATTTAATACTGATACTGAGTGAATTATCTTGGTGTAATAAAGTAAATTGAGTTGCAGGGGCACTAAGCCCATTTCACACATGAATGTCACTAAAGTCATCACAATGACTATTCAGTCTGAGACAACCATAACGAATAATATCTCACCCATGGTTTGAGACATCAAACCATGGAAGGTCTCATGATAGACAGCAACCAGTTGCATTATGGGAACTATGTACACCCCTGAGGCTACATAACCTAGTTTGCCCAATCAACCCAAGTAGGACGTTGCTTTCAATAATACAAGGGGGAAATATTCTGAATGTGGACTGCCAACAACTATAATTGTTCTTATTGATTAATCTGCCAATCATCTTGAAAAAATGTTTTTGATCATTTTTTTTTTAGAAAATTAATACTGTCCATAAAGCTTATTTCGCTTGCATATACACATTGGTGACTTATGTGACTGAATGCTGGGAAGGTATCAGAGTCCAGTACCTGTTCTTCTCGCTGATACTCTGCTATCAGGTTGAATGGGATGGTGTAGAGCGTGCTGGACATGACACCGAACACGCTGCAGAGGATGAGTGTGGCAATGATGTTGGGGAAGAGGCCAATCAGACTGGTACCCAGACCGAACACAAAGTAGCCCATGAAGTACAATCCTTTCAGGCCGATGTATGGGAGAAGGAAATGCTGCACATCTGAAAACACAAATGAGGAAAAGAGGAGATCACTTAAGTTTTTACTTGAGAGCGCACATAAAGTTGGATTGAAGGCAACTGGACTTTTTTGTAAATATTTTTTACAGGGTTTTTGCACTCTGACTGGCTGGTGAGGAGACCTGGGTGTATTTCACCTCTTTATTTATCATGTCATCATGTTTTTTTAAATTACTTCTGAGTGATGAACCCCCTCCCCCCTGAAAATGTATTTTGTTTACAGCTGTTTCTGTGACATCAGTATACATTTAGATAGTGTGAACAGGAACAGGGGGGGTGATGATGTCGGACAAACCGTCTCTTTCTATAAGGGCATAACTTCAGAAACACATTTATACTCATCAGCAGGCGACAACGCAGACAACTGCTGTTATAACAGCCAGGAGCGCTAACAAATAGACCAAAACACTGGTTTCCACAGGTGAGTAACATGTGTGACTCCAGTGACCCTAACAACTGCTATTACAACAGCCAAGAGCGCTAACGAGCCAGGTGACTGACATTGCTAGTGAACTGCCCCCCCCTCAATTGTCCTTGGACAGCCATTGACTTGGATGACAGAGAATCTTGAGAATCAAAACAAACATGTGATGTCTTCTCTGATATGTTGTCGTTGGCATAAGATTTGTTAACGTTGACTGGACATTTCAATGGACCTCTCTTTCCTATGAGACCATACCAAGCCTTTAGTAATTAGCCAAACGGTGCTTGTATGTAGCACATTACTGATCTCCTTTACAATAATTGCAGTTATAAATGGAGGCTTTTATTGCCGACCTTCTCTCGGGTTACATGACTCTGAAAACATGTGTTTCTCTCAAGCAGCTAATGACTGTCTGAAGACTAATGCAGTAGACAAGTAAGCGTTAATTGCCCACAGCAAGTTTGGACATTTTTCCCCAACAGAACTGTTTTATCTCATTTATTTTCCAGGTTGAGTCAAGGCCTCAAAGATAGATTTTCTTTTTTAGAAGTAATCCTGAAGTACGTTCACTTTGATGTTTACAATCATTTTTCCGCGCATCACCAAGCGTCTACTGAGCTTCACCCTGACATTTTCCCAAATGACACTTGGTGAAATGATTTTCCCTGAAGTGATGTCGAGGGTCAGAGACAGCAAAGCAGACCCATATCATGCTTCACCTTTGGGATGATGATTTCATGTTGGTACTTGCTAGAGCAGCACTCATCACTCAATGAAATATGTCTAACTGTACACTGATGATTTTTTAAAAAACAGAAATGGGAATATTCCATAACCCATTTGGCTTCATGCAAATTATGAATGATTGATCATATGAATTAAATCTTTTTTTTGGAAGAAAATTAAAAATGTGTTTCGATTGCCTAAAGGAGCTCTAACCCTAGTTAGATGTGATGTAAACATTTGGTTTTGATTTGAGTTTTATTTTTCTTTTCCAACTTAAATGATGTGCTGTGCAATAACACAGCCATTTGAGATTCAGCTAAATGTACTTGTTCATTTTTTGTGATTCAGAAGACGTTGACTAACCATTTTTTAAGACTAATGTGCGCATACATTCAGACATTTACAAGGAGTTTACATATTTTACTTCATTTACCACTATTGCACATCTACTCACATGAATAAAGAGCTGAGGATACTGCATTGATACAAAGTCCCCAGCAGCCCACTTCTACTCCTCTCTCATATGTCAGATAGGCTGTAGAATTATGTTCTGCATATGGATTTCCTTTGTACACAATCTGCAACAGAGAGAAAACTATGTAAATCACAGAGGAAAAATGTGGTAACTCTTACACTTACAGCGTAATTTTATTTATGACTAAATTAGCTACGAACAAATACTCGTACTTACATGGAGGTACATTGGATGATAACATATAGGGAAATGTAGTCTTACACCACAGGCTATTGTATATCATTAAGCATTACAGATCAACCCACGGATATAAAATATTTATAATGTTCGCTGGTGTCTCTAATGTGCTTTTAAATTTTATTTCCATATCAAGACTTATTCTGTTTAACTCAACACAAGCGCCACTGATTATACTTTTCCTATCAATGCCTGCAATTTTAGATAATGTGTTGGTGCACTGGGTCTCAGTGAACCATGGTGGTGGCTACTGCATCATGGTGGGAAGTGCATCTTTTGATCAGTATGCACACTGTGAAAATCTAAAGCAGCTGTCGTTATTACATGTCAACAGAAGCCCCCCACCCTCTCCCTCGATTTCCCCCCACCAGCGATGAGAAGCGATGAAGCGTATCCCTTTCATTACATGCCATTTTGTCAGTTTGCCTCATTTCACACTGGGTTTGCTTCAGGATTACAAGGTGATTCATAAATTCTTTATTGTATGAAATGTCAGAAAAGAATAATAATTTGGTCTAAAAATGAGACTAAAAATAAATCAATTTTTCACATTACCCACAGGTACAGGTTTTTTGAATAGGCTAGATATATGTATTATATATATTTGGTCTGTGGCTATTCAGCTGGAGTGGAGTACTCTATGGGGTGCCGTTTGTAAAAGCGGCTCATGCTGAAAATAACAGCAACATTTTGCCACATTTAGCTACAAACTATGTTTAAAAAACTGGTGTGAATTTTTGAGAGTCACTTTTTTGCACATTTACAACAATATTTGTCGACTTAGAGATATTTTAAATGTTTAAATCCAAATGTTAAATGTTACTTCTAAATCTTAAATATTAAATCTAAATACTAAATATAAATCTAAATGTTAAATTTAAATTTAAATCTAAATGTTAAATCTAAATGTTAAATCCAAATCTAAATCTAAATGTTAAATCTAAATGTTAAATCTAAATGTTAAATCTAAATCTTAAATCTAAATCTAAATCTTAAATCTTAAATCTAAATGTTAAATCTAAATCTAAATCTAAATCTTAAATCTAAATGTTTCGGGTAAAACTAAATATTTAACTCATATGCAAATTCAAATGCCGGTAACAGGAAGTACCAAAATAAATATGGGGTGCCGTTTGTAAAGCGGCTCATGCTGAAAATAACAGCAACATTTTGCCACATTTAGCTACAAACTATGTTTAAAAAACTGGTGTGAATTTTTGAGAGTCACTTTTTTGC
>JAFBJQ010001055.1:204924-227223 GCA_016785345.1 Trinectes maculatus
ATTTAACATTTAGATTTAGATTTAACATTTAGATTTAGATTTAACATTTAGATTTAGATTTAACATTTAGATTTAGATTTAACATTTAGATTTAGATTTAACATTTAGATTTAGATTTGGATTTAACATTTAGATTTAAATTTAAATTTAACATTTAGATTTATATTTAGCATTTAGATTTAACGTTTAAGATTTAGAAGTAACATTTAACATTTGGATTTAAACATTTAAAATATCTCTAAGTCGACAAATATTGTAAATGTGCAAAAAAGTGACTCTCAAAAATTCACACCAGTTTTTTAAACATAGTTTGTAGCTAAATGTGGCAAAATGTTGCTGTTATTTTCAGCATGAGCCGCTTTTACAAACGGCACCCCATAAATAAAAGCTCGAGGAGGTCAGAGTGTGTTTATAGTGGCAAATAACGAATAAAACACATCTTATCCGGGGGAATGGACTCTTGGACATGGATTATCGTGATAATAACTACCTAAAATAACAGACACGTTTGGAGAAATTTTATTTGAAGAGTACTTTGAGTTTTTAGTGTCACTTTTATGAAGGGTGCGGGACTTATGACCTGTAGCCACTATAGCCAGCCATAAGGGATGCATCCACGTTTGCAGACCATGGCCGACAGTAGAGTGGTGGAGGTGGGTGGGTGTAGGATCCTGCTGGCCGTTATGCAAGCGAACATGACAGATGAGTCAAAGTGAGCCCCCTTATGGCTGGCTATAGTGGCTACAGGTCATAAGTCCCGCACCCTTCATAAAAGTGACACTAAAAACTCAAAGTACTCTTCAAATAAAATTTCTCCAAACGTGTCTGTTATTTTAGGTAGTTATTATGACGATAATCCATGTCCAAGAGTCCATTCCCCCGGATAAGATGTGTTTTATTCGTTATTTGCCACTATAAACACACGCTGACCTCCTCGAGCTTTTATTTTGGTACTTCCTGTTACCGGCATTTGAATTTGCATATGAGCTAAATATTTAGTTTTACCCGAAACATTTAGATTTAACATTTAGATTTAACATTTAGATTTAACATTTAGATTTAACATTTAGATTTAACATTTAGATTTAACATTTAGATTTAACATTTAGATTTAACATTTAGATTTAACATTTAGATTTAACATTTAGATTTAACATTTAGATTTAACATTTAGATTTAACATTTAGATTTAACATTTAGATTTAACATTTAGATTTAACATTTAGATTTAACATTTAGATTTAACATTTAGATTTAACATTTAGATTTAACATTTAGATTTAACATTTAGATTTAACATTTAGATTTAACATTTAGATTTAACATTTAGATTTAACATTTAGATTTAACATTTAGATTTAACATTTAGATTTAACATTTAGATTTAACATTTAGATTTAACATTTAGATTTAACATTTAGATTTAACATTTAGATTTAACATTTAGATTTAACATTTAGATTTAACATTTAGATTTAACATTTAGATTTAACATTTAGATTTAACATTTAGATTTAACATTTAGATTTAACATTTAGATTTAACATTTAGATTTAACATTTAGATTTAACATTTAGATTTAACATTTAGATTTAACATTTAGATTTAGATTTGGATTTAACATTTAGATTTAACATTTAGATTTAAATTTAAATTTAACATTTAGATTTATATTTAGCATTTAGATTTAACATATAAGATTTAGAAGTAACATTTAACATTTGGATTTAAACAATTAAAATATCTCTAAGTCGACAAATATTGTTGTAAATGTGCAAAAAAGTGACTCTCAAAAATTCACACCAGTTTTTTTAAACATAGTTTGTAGCTAAATGTGGCAAAATGTTGCTGTTATTTTCAGCATGAGCCGCTTTACAAACGGCACCCCATAGTACTCTGGCTTTCTCCCACTGTCCAAAGACAAGCAAATTGGAGGCTAGGTCAACTGTAGACTTATTAGGTGTGATTGTGACCCATCAGTCACCCACCTGTTCAAATGTGACATTTAAAAATGCCTTGTGTTGTCTGACCCTAAAAGACACACATTTTCCCACTTTCAGTATCTCATTCGAGCAGCTGGAACAAGCAAACACGTCTCAATGAATCAAATTACAGATGTTTAAGAGTGAGGAGCCAGAGCTGATGTCAGCAGTTCGGTGACCCTGTTGATGGCAACTTAACAGCGATTACAGGCTTCACACCGCACAGCAACAGGCAGTGAAGGGCGACAAGCATGTGAGACCATTGACGCTCCCAACGTCAAATGTGGGTTCGTTTTATTTACAGCTATCTCACTGATTGGTGACTGTTTAAAATGCATTACGATATGACAACATATATGCTCTACCCAAAAAGACGCAAACAAATTAGTACCTGTCCCATAAAATCAGTGAAGAAGAGCATGTTGCAGAGAAATGCTGTCCATCCAAGCAGGTGACTAACACACAGACAGCGGTAGTGGGTTGGCATGTTGATGAAAGCTTTCAGCAGTGACCTGAATGTCATTCTCTTCTGACCCTGGAGATACACACAAACATCACAGACATCACTGCCACCAGCAAAAAATATAAAAAATAATATACGTCAAACAGCTTTTTTCTCATATAGCACGTATTTCTCTCTGAGTATTTCATTACTATTTTTACCTTATTCCAAGGGTTAGGGTTAAATATCAGGATAGAAACTCCTTTGATAGATTCTGCTCCCTTTTTTTCAAATCAGTTCTTATTAAACATAATCAGATGCTGACTCAGCGAGAACGGATCAAAAGTGAATCAAAAATGAAGTACTCGCTGTTTGATTTCATGCAAAAAAGACGAACGTTGCCCCACTTGTAAATTTTATGTTCCTAGGATCTATCCACACTACTAAATAACAGACCCCTCTGCAGAGAATAGATTGTTTTTATATTTCGAAAACAGCAGCATGAAAGCATGAAATCTTTGCACACACAAGTCTGGGAGTTCCCAGGGGAATGAAGCTCATGATTTTGGGATTCGGTCTCATTTGTGTTTTTGGGTGAACTGTTCTGGCAAATATGAATGTGCTCCCTTGAAACGTTATGCATATTTTCATGCTCATCTCTGGGTGAAACCTAATCACCAAACTCATCAGGTCCAAACATTTCACACAATGCTGCTTCAGTGGGAAAATATCAAAGGTCATCAAAATATGAAAGGTCGGCAGTTTCACAAGCAGACTGCCATATTGTTTGTCATGTGTCTACACCTCTGGTCATGGTAACAATATGTATACACATCGCACGTGTGCAACACAAATACTGGTGCATAAATAACAGAGAGGTTTCTTTTACATCGCGACATTATGTCTCCACGTTGTCTACATTACACTCCAGGACCTGGATGAGCAAACTGAGTGATTCTAAAAACCACTTTAAATAATGATGTATTCCAATGACTATACACACACACACAAGAAAATAATTGTATCCGGGGATGACTGTACAACCTGTACATCACGTACCTCCTTGTTTGGCTGCTTGGCACTAGAGGTGACCGAGTTGGCCTCGCCCAGAGCAGAGAAAGACCTGGGCCTGAGGTCTGGGGCCGATGCTGGAACAGGGGAGATGGGTTCTTTAGACATTGTCCCATAACCATTGCAGTTGGATCCCAGCATGTGTAGGGCATTGGCGGGTGAGGAGTCAGAAGTAGATGGGTTCTTGCTCAGAGGTTCTTCTGGAATACTGAAGAGGTGCACAATGAGGAAGATGGTCCAGGTCAATGCGGAGAAGAAGTAGATGACTTGGTACTCGGAGCCCAGGGCCTGGCCAAGTGCAGAATGACCCCAGTCCATAGCTCCCACCAGGTAACCAAATGCTCCACCAAGGCCTATAATTCAAGATTCAAGAGTTTTATTTGTCACATACACAATCATACACAGTACAATGTGAAGTGAAATGTTCTTTTTACCTGCTACCACAAATAACAAGTTAAATATTAGGAAAAAAGTAATAAAAAAATAGTGCAGTAATAATAACAACAGTAGAACACTCAAGTATCAGGGTAAAAAAAATAAGAACAATATATATATAATATATGAAATATGAGTTTAAAGTGTATGGAGTGTGCCAATATTGGCACCTCCAGTGCAGGTGAGTAGAAATAGTCCGGTATGTATGTAGTGTATGCAGTCTAGATTATCGCTCGTTGTTGAGCAGACGGATGGCCTGGGGGAAGAAGCTTTTCCTCATCCTCTCCGTGTTGGTTCTCAGGCAGCGGAACCGGCGGCCTGATGGCAGCAGGGAGAAGAATGGGTGGCTGGGGTGGTGGGGCTGCTTGAGGATCTTCTCAGCCTGGGACCTGCATCGCTTGATGTAAATGTCCTGCAGTTCGGGAAGGGTTGTTCTGATGGTCCGCTCAGCTGAACGGACTGCCCTTCTCAGTGCTGAGAGATCCTGCTTTTTGCTGCTTCCCATCCACGTGCTGATGCTCCCACTGAAGATGCTCTCGATAGTGCAGGTGTAGAAGTTCCTGAGCACTTTGAGGGGGAGCCTAAAGTCTCTGAGGCGGAACAGACGCTGCCTGGCCTTTTTGAAAGTTTTTTGAACATGCAGTGACCACGACAGGTCCTGAGTGATGGTCACACCCAGGTATTTGAAATTGTCCACTCTCTCCACCTCAGACCCGCCGATGCAGAGTGGACGGATGTCACTCTGCTGCTTCCTCCTGTAGTCCACAATCAGCTCCTTGGTTTTGCTGACGTTGAGCAGGAGGTTGTTCTCCCGGCACCATCTCTCCAGGTGGATGACCTCCGTCCTGTAGGCCTTGTTGTGGGAGATCAACCCCTACGATGGCTGTGTCGTCAGCAAACTTAATGATGGTGTTACTGTCTGATGTGGACACACAGTCGTATGTGTACAGGGAGTACAGCAGAGGACTCAGCACGCAGCCTTGAGGGGATCCAGTGTTGAGTGTGAGGGGGGATGAGTTATGGGGGCCCACGCGAACCACCTGTTGTCTGTCACTGAGGAAGCTGTGGACCCACCTACACAGAGAGGAGTTCAGTCCAAGATCCCACAGCTTACTCACAAGTCTGGAGGGGACTATGGTGTTGAATGCTGAGCTGTAGTCTACAAACAGCACTCTCACATAGTTCCCCATCCTGGTGTCAGCGTGGCAAAGAGTATATAATACACAAAGGCAAAGCACCATTCACTTGTCATTCTGTTGGAGTGATTTTTGTGTCCATCTCATTATATGTCGCTTTGTTTTTTTAGTCACGACCAACTCCTGAGGGAAATGCAAAGCGTACATCGAAGCCAGTACGTGGCTTTAATGTTGTGGCTGTATATGTGCAGCCTGGGGGTTCTTGCTGTGGCGGTTTGTGTCAGACTGTCTTGCACAGTGTCTCCCACACACCATGTCACATCGTGGTTACGCAAAGGTGCACATTCACCACAAAGCGCCACGGGAAGTAATTTCTGCCCCTGGTCATCATAGTTTACAGCTCCTGCAATTAGGTCTGTATTTAAAAGTGTGTATCTCAACAGCAATATTATGACATATGAAAAACAATGTTAACAACACAGTCACAATCTCCTGACTGAGAAAGGAAAGTGAAATGCAGATGACAGATACATTTAAGAAAGGTGACAGACACGGAAAATAGCAAACCTTGGTTTGTCATAATACAAACAAATAAGACAGACAGAGAGAAAACCCTCAATCATTCTGCCCAAACACCGATTGCTATGCAGTATTCAAATGAGCAACCTGTTGTTATGGTGTCTTCGCTTGTAATACACACACACGCACACCCACACCCTTTGTGTCTTGTCAATTTCAACAAGAAAACAAGCAGTAAACGGGAAAATAAAATAAATAAATAAGATGACACATCAGAACAAACTGAGCGGAACACGCACAATCCTGCAAATCTGTAAAGTTTATCATTGAAAAATCAAAGAAAAGGGGATTTTATTCTGTGAATAAAATCACACCAACATAAATCAGCACCGTTAAATTAACCGATCAGGATCCGGACACAGTGCCCACTAGACTGGGAAAACGACTGAATACTAAATAAAAGATAAGGAAGTGATTAAAATAAAAGAAAAAAAAAACATGGATCTCCTCCTTGACACATGTCCCATCTGTCCGCAAAGTGTGGCTCATACACATACATGGCTATAAACGATTCAGAAAGTGACATACACTGGTGCTTCTAGCTTGATTGATCTGGATCAGTGAGGTTTCTATGGGACAAAAACTCAAGGTCACAAGTGAGGGATCCCCCTCCCAGGAGCAGGACATGAGAGAATCTCATCCAAAAAGTACATGAAAGACCGAGATACTTGCTACACTTGTTGCTCCCACCTCTACAAACCCACACATGCCAGCAGTGGCGTCTGCAGAATCATGTGTCTGGCCTGTCTCTCTCTCTCAGCCCAGACCCATGACTGCAACACATGACTAGCTCTCCGGGGAGGATTACTGCCTGACTCGCAAGCTCACACCACCCGGTGCCTGCTGACAGCTGAGCTGCTGTGCACACCAAAAAACACCATCCCTCCTCCGAACCATGATTTATGCATCTTATGTTATACACAACTCACGTATACGTTATGTGATAGCAAAATCTTAATCATCGTGACCTCATTAGTATGATCTGTACATATGGCAATAGGGAGTTGATCTCTAGCATTTGTTGTTGCACAACAAATAGGGATGGAGTCCTCGTGTATCTGAAGGTCTCTCCATGGTTAAAGTGATATAGGTTGTTATGAATGCAGCAGCAGCGTTGGTCATGTCAGGTGTGTTTGTGGCTCTTGATTTCCCCTTCAGAAAACATACTGAAGCATCCTACAGGAAATTTGTATTCATAGTGTGACCTTTGAAGCCGTGTGGTCATTTGTTCAGCAGCTCACAGTATGAAGAGCAGAACAGGAAGCTTTGTTGGTTTTAACGCGCCATGTATAGACGTGTCTGAAACTAAAAATTGGGTTTTGGGAAACCAGTGAAAACCCCTCCATTCCACAGGATGAAAGGAGTCTGTTATGAAAGAGTGAGCCGTGCTTCCTGTGTGTAACTCCCTGAGAGGCTAATTATAAAGGGAATGATATGGTTGCATAGGGTTATCCTGGGCTGATCAACCCAAGAGGTGATCTACAGTATTTCACATAAGGACACTGTATTGCTAAGACTTCGCTGACAGATTTCCAAACAATTTTAATCATTTAGAATCAACTTCCCTTTATTTGATCAAGTTATATTTGATCCCATAATCCTACACAAAGGTAAACATGGTTCTACCGTCATGTGAGTAAAGGAATGGAAACGAGGCACTGCCATGTTTTTGTTAGCCTGCAGGCAAACACTTATTTACACATCCAACAGATAGTGTAGGCCCCACACTGTGGCGACAAGTCCTCATTTGAATGAGGTCGTGTTCCAGCTCTGTTTGCTGTCTTTATGCTTAGCTAAGCTGACAAATATTCCATAATATTTACTCTGCTTTGCTCCTCTGCTTTCTAGAAACACAAATGATGACACACAGACCCACTGAAAATGCAGACTACACACAGTGCAACACATTTCATGGTCATAGTGTGAGCTGTCTCCGCTCACTATAGGTGTTCAATCTCCCCATATGAACATCAAGAGAAATGCTGCCATACACTATAAGCATTGCTCAGCTACAAAAGGCCCAAGAGGCAGCTATTACCAATGAATCTCTCCCCAAGCAAATAAACTGATGGATTCAAAGAAAATCCATCAAGTTGCAGACTGGAGAAAGCCACCGCGGCAATAACCCACGACAGAAACGATCATAAATAAACACCAAGGCTGAGTGTGGGTCCCAGAGGTTGTGCGATACGAACCTGTGAGGAGAGCGTGGTAATGCAGCCCTCGCTCCTTGTCTTTATGTGAACACACATCAAACAGGTAGGCTTTGATGGGCCCGTCGATGAAGTCTGCCGCAAAGTCAAATAGCACGACTCCGAACATCACCACCACTATGGCCCATATCGTCCTCTGTGACCTGTCACTGACGAGCGCTGTCAAACAGAACCAAATGATTAAGACAATAATATGGTGTTGACAAAGAAAACTTCTTATATGTGACGAGTTGACAATTTAAAGGTGAACCATATGAGTGTTACACAGATCATCAATCTACTAATTTGCTACTCATTCCCAGTAAAACACATGTAAATGAAACATACTGAAGTAATAATGCTTTATAAAAATATATATAAAATGCTTTGTAAAGCTTTAGCATAATATAGCATAGTATAGTAATAAGTAAGAAATGTAATAATGTAATGTAATGTGTAATGCCCTGCAGCAGAACACTACACCTCCTGTCACTCATCACTGTTTATACATGATGTCTGCACTAATGTTTGATAATGATAAAAGCGTAGAGGGAAATAGCTCTGAGTCTGAGGGAGCGTACAAGGGCATCAACGACACTAATGCAAACATTATTTCACACAAGGCTGCAGTGCACTGAAGAAAGTAAAAGTACATTTATATACAAACTTGTTCCAACATTGTTAATAAAGATTCTGCATTTGACTATATATGCTTTAGTGCTATTAAAGCTACTCACATTTCTAAATTCACAGTGTGCCTCGGCGCTGTTTTTCTAAAATTCGACATCTTTGTCTTGTTCACTAAACTCACTGTATTCTCAGTGTTTCCTATTATCTGTAAATCCGCTTATCATCCAATTAAAAGATATGATGGAGGTATCAAAGATGATATATTCCAAGCTCCCTAATTCAAACTTCAAAAGAGTCAACTGTGAAAATCACAGTGAATGAACATATCAATATGCCCTTAACTCCTTAAAGATACTGTGGATCTGCTCTCAATTATCTTTTTTAGAAACACTTAAGGTCACAGGTTTTTTTTTTTGCACAGAGCTCTTCTCGTGATGTTGCCTGCAGCACAGCACATTCCTATGAAACGGTTTGTGTGTTAAAGAGCACTCAGTGATTTCAAAGTGAAGGGTGACACTTTCATCATTTGTCACACGTTTAACTTCAGTCACGTGTTAAAAAGCTGAGTGTGAGCGACTTAAGGGGCACAACGGCCGCACATTCAACACATTTCAATTCTTTCTTCTTCCTGACTGTTGTTTCCCCCCCCTGGAGGGGTAATGACAGACAGCAGATGCTGATCACACAGGTCTTCAAGAAGGGGAATGTATTGCATACTAACACACACACACACACACACACACACACATATATATATATATAAAGCTCTACATGTTATGTGTCTCATATATTTCCAAATGTCAGCACATATAAGAATAAGATTAAAGTGCTGTCAGATTCCCACAGTATTTTCAATGCTGAGTCTTTTTCTCTGCAGTGGAAAGAAGTGATTATTTATTCTCTCTTATTCCCTCTCAATCTGACACACACTCACTCTGGCTTTTGAAGTCTCTCTTGTACGAAACACCAGCTACCCCCCTCACCTTCACCAGTTTCTCACCTGAGATAACAGCATCTCCATTAAGGAAGAGGGTGATTCCTAGCAGCATGAGGATGCCCAGCGCCAGGATGTAAGGCCTCCGCCGGCCCCACGGCGAACGGCAGTGGTCGCTGACCGAGCCGATGATGGGCTGGAGCAGGAAGCCCAGGATGGGGCTGATCAGCCACACCAGACTGTACATGCTGCGGGGAAGGCCCACGCTCAGAAGCACAGGTGTGACAAACGCTGCCTCCACGGCGTAGCAAAATTCCCTCCCAAACATGACCGCGCCGTGAAGGAGAAGGCGGCCCCGAGAGCGCTTGGGGGGCTCCACGGCTCCGAACACACCACTCTCCCCGCTGTCCGTGTAGTCGTCTTTGGAGCCAGTGCAGTCTGTTTTGTACTGGTGCAAAGAAGTGCTGATGTGTTTGCCGGGGTCTGAGAGTTGGCAGGGCTGGGGCCTCACGGCGTGGTCCTCTGATAAAAGGGTCATGGTTGATAAAGGGAGTGCAGGTAAAGGTGGGTAAAAGTGCAGGATGGACTTGTCCCTCTCAGTCAGCCGCGTGATGGAGCGCTGGTGCACAGCTTGGGCTAATCCTCCTCTCTACTGCATAGCTGAGCAATGAGTCCGAGATCCACACAGCTACTTACTCACAGTTCATTCACATGTGAAAGTCTCCTGCTCTCCTGAGAGTTGCACTAATACAGAATGAAAGGGGAGGAGAGACAGAAGTGGGTGGCTGTCTCTCCATTGTCCTCAGTCTTGAAAGTAGGATAGTGAACACTGGGGGCAAGTCATGAGTGTGTGTCACATGTGTCTGTGAGAAACATGTGGGTAAGAGTTGTAAAAAGAGCTGTTTAATCCTCTATTGATCAAAGGACACTCTTCTTTTTTTAATGGTGACTACTTATTGTTACCCATAAAGAGTTTGATTTATCAGTTAGATTTTTGCCCTTACATTGAGGGAAGAGGCTTGCATGATCAGACGTAAACAACGGCACCGCTGTAGCCACGGTAACAATGGTGCCAGACTTGGTGACATTGAATTTTCACTGAATAAAAACAGGAATGCGGGCAAAGAAAAAAGTCCTTTTTCAGAGAAAACTTTCTCACTTGGCGACTTCACAGGCCTTTGCTATGCACACACACACACACACACATGAAAAGGAAAACGACTGATCAAGTCTAATATTGGCATTTTGACTGGTACTCACAACTTTTGAGCATTAACGTTTGGTATTAGGCTTAGATATAAGGGAAACGTTGTGGTTAGGCTTAAAGCTGTGATGGTTAGGGTCAGTGTTAGGGTAACGTGTGTATAGGTCTGCAGGACTCCAGAAGCGACAGAAAGTCGACATTACGGGAATTAAAAGATTGTCTGAGCGGAGGAGGTATTGTTTTTGTCGCGTTTTGCATGCGTCATCAGTTCATTGTGTGCTAATTTGAATGCATGCATGTTTTTTTTTATATATTCTGAGTGAGACACATTTGACACATTTGCAGACAATTTGGCTAAGTAAAAAAAAAAAGAACAAACAACAAATACCTATACACTACAAACTGTGACTCTACATAAGCAACTGTTGCATAAGACTACCTGCTTAACCGGAGGTCCTGCAGTAAGCATAAATGAAAATGCATTGAAATGCAGGCCCCAAAGCCACATGTCCTAATCTACAAGTTATTCACCAAACAATAAAATCACAAGGGCTCTTCTGTGGCTTGTTGCAGCTGCACTTAGAGCTAATCAAGTGATGATCCATGTGATCCCTGTGGGGTGATGCTGAGCAGAGACAGAGAGGTGGGAGCCACAGTGAGAGGTTTTTCTTTCTTTCTTTCTTTTTTTTTGCTTTTCCTGAAAAATAAATATGGATATGAAAGCATAACACTCACTTTCACATGGTCTCACGCGTGACGGAATACCGATATATAGTGCACAAGCTTGTGTGTGTTCTTCCAGTTTCTGATCTCATGACTGTAGTGAGGGATGAGCTTCTTGATGTGTCAGTCAATGGACAAAACAAAAAAAATCAGCGCTTTGTACAATATTCTCATGCCAAACGCTTGTGTATTTAAGTTTGTGATGAGATTATTTTTCTTGTATATTTTCCTCCTGTTCTGTATGGTATTAGAAAAAAGAGATTATGTTCATGATTATCTCATAAGAGGGAAAAACTGATAGCTCGATACAAATCCTAACCATATGGAGGCTGTTGCTTTTCATGCCGCTTTCATTACTTGCTTAATGGAGCTTAATCTTCTCTGCACAGCTCAGCTCACATACACACGTATATTAACCTTTTATTTTTGGCCTGGCAAGGTGAGAGTCAGATGTTCTGGATCACACTGCAGACATTCCTCTCATACTTGCATGCATAAGGGTCTTCCGCTACAGCAGAGTATGTAAGGCATTTATGGACAAAGCTGCGAAGTGTATTAATGGTAAATGGAGAGAACAGGCTCGCGGTAAAAGGTTAGGAGCAATTCTGTGGTAACTTAAAGCACAATTGCACATTCGGGGAAAGATGTGTGTATAAAAGCCATCACGGACAAAGTAGCACCCACAGGTTGCTTAGTGACAAGCACGTGACCTGTCTACAGTGCACACAAAATCTATGTATTACAGTAGGTTACCACAGAACAAATGCACAACTCAGGGAACTGTACACTTCACCGGTATGACAACCAGAATTGGTTATACAACCAACCTTGAAAAAAACATTGGAGATTAGATAGTCAAGTGTTAACTGAGAATTTAGAAACAGCTTACACATCTGCACCAGTTGTTTGTTTAGAGCATTTTCTATTAGTTGAATATTTAAAGTGAAATACTAATGGAGACGAGGTTGTAGTACCTGGTTGCGCCACCAGGTTTTGCTGATGTCACAAATTATACCAGACCTTAAAGCATATATTTAGTGCTGTTTAATTCATAGAGCAAGAAACTTGTTGTACTGCAGATTACTAATTTGAAGTAAACACGGGTCACACGTGTGGTTAAATCACTATTTCATCAAAGATAGAGAGAAATTGATAATATTTTCACTGTGGGCAGCTGTTGATCAGGGGAGTTGCTTCAGTTTTACAAAACTACTCCCGATAAAACCTCAATTTAAAAACATGTTTTGACAGATAAACAACAAATGTTAGATTTCTCCATATTTCAGGTCTTTAAGTGATTGAAAACATGGTGATAGAAAAAGCAACATTTTAGCTCAGGAAATAAAAAAGCATATTTTCTCACTCAACTCTTGTTACTCTTGGTAAATTGCTTTAATTAACTCATTTTTGAAATCACTTTATTTCTACTGAAAGTAGATGAGCTCTGGTAATGTTTTGCAGTACTCAGCAATTTCATTATGCCGGGGGGTGAACACATGACGCCTTTGAATGAGGAACAATGGTTAGTTGGCAAAGAAAATACTCCCAAGGATACAGTCATTTCCATTTATGCTAATGTGTCATTGTCCTGTCAACTAGGTAATTACCACACAGCAGTTCTGTGTACCTGTAGCACTCCAGCATGGACAAACTGCTGGAGTGCATGGACAAACCGTCACAAGATCCTCATTCACTTCAAATCAAAGACTATGCCTTGTTAAAG
Source organism: Trinectes maculatus (assembly GCA_016785345.1). Lineage (NCBI taxonomy): Eukaryota > Metazoa > Chordata > Actinopteri > Pleuronectiformes > Achiridae > Trinectes > Trinectes maculatus. The sequence continues at coordinate 217,976 of JAFBJQ010001055.1, forward strand.
GTGACAGGCGAGAAACGTTTTCCTTTGCGTGCGTGCTTTTGAAGGAATCGGTTTTCAAAGAACTTTCCAATTCCACCCATACACTCTTTCCTTTATGTGTCATGTCAAAATTGGCCAATTAAATTAAATCTTCCGCTTTTGATATTTCCCCTTTGGCTACCATTTGAGTTTTCTGATGATACACAATGTGGGGGTGGATGTTCCTGGTGCCGGTTTTATACAGCTTGAAACAAATTGGCTAATCACGATACGCATAGTGGAATAAAGCTATAATCTGCGCTCTATCCTATTACGCAGCTACAAAGTCACACACTAAAGTCAGTGCAATATTCACCCTGTCATGCTGTGAACGTGTCATGCTCCTGCCTGTTCCTGAAACTCTCATTCACAACACATTCATAGTGGAATTACATGTAGTATTCAGAGAATAGGTTTGCATTTCTTTGTTCTGATTTTCCTAAATCTACATGACAGTGGCTTTGATTTACATGGAGCTCTGGTGGTGATTAGCTTTTCAGTGTAAGTTGCTCTGATGGACCATCACGTTATATGGTCGATGAGTTAATACCATCAGTGATGGCATTCACTTTCTTTTTACAATTTTACAAAAGTCACATATCTGTAGATGATTTATATGAATGAACTTCATCAATTATCATTAGACTTTCTGTCTTAACTTTCTGGGCCCGAATCACATTTGAACCAGCGCCACTGGGCTGCACTGAGGTGATGGCATAACTACTGCACAGGGAGGAGGATGAATAAATGACTAAATATACGTATTTTAATTAAATTTTGAACCTTCGAACAAGTTTGTTACTAAGATGACGAAAAGCAGAGTTTTTTGATGAACTGAAAGACAGACACACGGACACATGGTTCACATTAACACCTGGTTTTATGAGGATCAATTACCGTAGTACTACCATTATTTTCAGAAAAGCTTTCCAGAAAATTCATAAAGTACAAACTGATGTGCAACATTTGCTGATTGCATCATGCTTCAGTGTTGTCATGACTACAGGAGACTACGCAGCATCACGTCCCTCATACTTTCATAACCAAGCATTCATTATTTCACTTTTAGGTCAGAGTAAACAGTCGGGAAACATGGATCTTCCTTTATACACGTTTTATTGTATACCGTTTGATCATCTGGTATATTTTACTCCTTTTTTTGCTCCCCATCTGAAGAACTTCACTTTGTGAACTTCACTCATTTATGTGTGTAAATAAATGATTAATGAGGCATTTCATTTAATCCTCCCTTTTGTCTTCACACATACAGCGGGGACATTTCTTTGTTTTTAGAGAGAAAGGAGGTAATAGTGCAGCAACAGACATACAGTACATGTAGTGCTGCAGCTTTTTACCAAGATTATTAAAACAACACAAAAGCAACTTCTTATTCCTTTCATGATCACACCAATCAAAATGGAACATGAAAAACCTAAAGTAATGACATGGGCTGGCAGTAGCATTAAAGCAGAGCAGTTTTTATAAAAAAGGAACAATATGACTGCTTCAAATCAATTTTGTCAACAGCCCACAGAGGTTTCACTTTAGTCCCATCTCTTCCGTATTACCTGCCCCAAATCTTTACCCTAAATGATGGTTTAGATGTTGATTTCTTAAAGCCTTTAACTTGTGCTACAACTTTGCCTGGACAGCATTACACTCAATGATCCCTGCTTCCAGCATCTGGTTTATATCTGCTGATGTAAAGCCGTACTCCTTTAAGACCTTCACTGTGTGTTCTCCGATGACAGGGTCGGGGTTGAGGCAAGGCTCGGCAGGAGTCCGAGAGAGAACCGGGGCTGGACGGGGGCTTTCTTCCCCATCAGAGTCCTTCACGAAAGAAGCTCTCTCCTGGTTATGTGGGTGTGAGCTCACCTGGTCGAACGACAACACAGGTGTGACACAGGCATCGGATCCGTCAAAAATCCTCGACCAATCTGCCTGGGTCTTTGAAGCAAAACGCTCAGTGAATATTCGTCTCATCTCTGGCCAATCACTGAAGCTCATCTGAGGAGGCAACTCTCCAGCATCCAATTCTAAACCTATGGAAAAAAGGTGTATATAAGGCAATGGGAAAAAGATGATGTACAACAGGGCAGTGGTCATGAGATGTTCAGATATAAATTTTGGTAGTTTAGTATTTCACAATTCAAAATTCCACTATTTCAAAAGTCCTTGTACAATCACCACAATATTATTCTGTGCATTAATTAAAATGGTTCATCAAGTACCATGACTTTTTAAATAATAATGGGATTTTTTTCCCCCTTCAACTTCAAACAAAACGAAAGAAAAGACTCAGGCTACAATATGCGATGTCCAGATTCATCCACATAGAATGATCAGGGTAGCAAAAAGAGAGAAAGAATCAGATAGGACAAAATATGCAGTTTGGCCAAAGGCAGAATACAAGGTTAGACAAACATCGTTGTAACTGTGAATATATGTATACATAAATACACTAATGTATACACATCTGTTCAGTATTGCACAAATGAAATTACTTCTTCTCGCTGCATTTTTGTTTAATTACTGCTAAGGAGGTGAACTAATGAACAGAAATTAGTTTTAAAAAATACAGAGAATACACAATGAGACTTTAGAATATGTATTAGTTGCTGCACCGTGTATCTCTGTTATGGCTTTTTGTAACTCGGGGTATTTACTTTGGGATAGAATGATTCTATAAATTGCATTCTGTGATTATTTTTTCCTTCTTGGATCAGTTAACTGCAGAGGAACAGAGCTAGAAGAAACAGTCACAATGCGCAAATGTCTGAAGACAAGCCGCTGGCAACAGGGTGTGAGCGGCAGCACGACTCGAAGTCAAGCTGGGGTAACACCAAACCTGTCATGCTGCATGCACATTGGAAAATATGACAGATGAATGAATATCTCTGTCCTAGCGGTGACCAGTTGCTTAGGAACTGCTTTTTGTTTAAGGTCAGTCTTCCACATTTCGCTCAACAGGCAGGTGGTGCAATAAGAAGAGCGAGTTTCATTTCACACTGTGCCTCACATTTCTCCCCGGGCTTTTTGTTATTATTGATAACCTGGCACAGCATGTGTAATGCAAGCAGCCACCATCACAGAAGTTATTTAATACAGAAAAAGCCACCTGTCTTTGCTTACACCGCACGCACCTTCAAGTAGCTGTCGGTAGAACTGTGGCTCTATGGCCCCCACAGCCATATGCTTTCCATCTGAAGTCTGGTAGGTGTCGTAGAAGGGCGCTCCACTGTCCAACATGTTCTCGCCTCTGGACCCATCCCACATACCAAGACTACGCGATTTCCATACAAATGAGCCCACATATGCAGCTCCTTCCACCTGAGGATGGAGAGACAGTGGGAAATATGAGAACACAATGGGACAGAGGTTATATGCTATTTTTCTCCACACAGGATGACGCAGATAAAATGTAAATGACATTAAAAAAAACATATTTTTAAAAAGGAAAGGACAGCTCATCCTTCATGATTATTGTTTTTTTTTTAATTAAATCATTGTATGCATCTGGAATAGATTAAACCTCCATATATTGCAAACAACCCCATATACATACACTCATACAGGGACCTATACCAGCCAATAATCAAGTGACTGGCAGATCAGCATTGCTATACCAATCGCTTTAAATTCAGATCAGCACATACTGCATCCTGCAGGCATGACATGGCATAACCCCCCCACCCCCCCACCCCCCCGTAAACAAATTCACTGAACTAGATAATATTTCGTGCTCATAGAATAAACGGACTAAATGCGTTCCTTTTTTGTTCATTGTGCTGGATATCAAGGAAACGCTTTTGAGAATGGTGCACAAAGGTTTGTTTTTTTAATGCAGGCTGTAACAACTCATAGACAATAGACCATAGGTAAAAAAAAAACATGACCAAACCATAAGTGAGATGCATATGCACTTGCAATCATTTACCTGCCAGGACAGTCACATTAAAAAAAGAACACTGTGTCCTGTGAAAGAGTCAGGATATCATCAATAGCACATTGAAAGTGGCTGCAGCAGAGACGTTTGTACCCTCTATTACTGCTGACTGCTGTCAGATCCATCAGTCTGCATTGTAACAAAGTGAGTGTTACTTCTAAAAGCTTCTCATTACAAACAAACACAGGCAGCCTGAACAACAATGAACTATTGGTAAACGGCACCAATTATTTGCTACTGCATTGCCGCTCTGTGTGATTTGTCCTTCATGTGCAGAAATCAGCTCGATGCATCTGCAATCACTCTGCCGGAACGTGTGTGAAATATAGCGTCCAAGGGATTTGTGTTCTCGTGAATGTGAATTACAACATTGCGTGAACTCTGAAAAATACAAACCAACGAGTGCCGTAATTAAGGTACAGGAAACAGCAAGTATGACCCTCAAATTCCAATATGGCAAACTGAATGCCGAGTTTTCATATGAGCAGTATTTTGTACCTGTTAAATTTGCTATTGAGTGCGTGCTGACCTCAGAAAGATTCCTGCAGGAGCAGTAATCTGCACCCAGACGCATTATCACATCGCCCACTGTGTGACTCACTGCCTAACTTTAATGAGCGTGAAAAAGAGCTGATTTACATGTGCATAGCTTAATGCAAACAAAATCTATTTGGCCACCTACACACGGACAGAAACCAATCAAATTATAGCCATGCATTTTAGAGTTATCATGTCTGCTTATGTCTTGTGGGCTACTTATAGGTCCTGTAGCATACCGTGAAAAATCTAAATAATTCGAAAAATAAAACATTGTGCTGCTCTGTGGGAATGAGGAGCAGAGCCATTAGGCTACAGAGACTTTCATCTGATCGCTAGAGGCGACATCACCCACATTCCGCATTCATTTACTTAGGATGGAAAAAGTTTTTAAAAAATATTAATTGAGTCGTGAAACCAAATTAAATCTAACAGTTAAAGGTAAGAAACGGAACAGAGATAATCAGTGTTCAGGGTTCTATGTACATTTTAAAGGGAGAGTAGCAAGGGCTGGATGTTATATACATTGCAGCCATGTGTGTGTGTGCGCACGTGCGTGTGTGTTCATTAGAGAGGTTCTGCCTTGGAAGAGCAGTTTTCGAACACTTTGATGTGCAGCTCAAATACCCTTGCTAAGGGCTGTCCAAGTCATAATTTATCCCACTATAAATTTGCCAAAGTGCAGCTCACCATCAACATCACGTGAAAAGATCCCCCGCTCCAACACAGAATCAAACTTTGTTTAATTTGTTGAAAGACAAAATCAGTTCTGCTTCTTTCCTGAATTGTAAAATCTTTCCCCTGATGAGCTTTGACAGCTTTGCGTTGTTCAATAAGTCTTCAACCAGAGCAGCGTGGTTTATAATTTTATCCTTTCACTTGTGTGTATAGCAGTACAACCACACCTACACAGCCCCTTAAAGCCAGTGTGCTGGGAGAGCTACTGTCATTCTGGATGGTTCCTGACTGTGGCCTACGGCAAAGTCTGGCAGCAGTTTGTGCAAACTGTCTCTGTTGTCATTTTCTTGAGCATGGTTTTTGTTGATACTACTAGAAACACTTATGCATATTTATGAAAATGAAAAAAAAGGGAGAAAAAAAACATTCTGCAGAGCAGTTGGCCTGTGTGTCTCACTGACACTGCTGAGGCTGACTCAGTGCCACAGTTTATGCTCACTGGAACCTGCCACTACACTTACTTACCATGCTTGCATCGATTATCTGTCCTTTCCCTGACTTTGTCCTCTCCAGCAAGGCCAGTACTATCCCCAGGGCACAGGTAAGTCCGCCGCCTGCGAAGTCTGCTAACAGATTCAGCGGCGCGTAGGGTTTCTCTCCACTACGACCCAGTCGGGATAAAAGGCCTGTGAGGGATATGATGAGACAGGAGTGTAATGACAGCCTCACGGGAGGAAATAATCCAGTTCTGGCCAGTCCTCAGCCCTGCTGGCGAAGGGGAATCAGTTAGTTCAGTCATTAACTGAAACAGGCAGCAATGCCACAAAATTAGACATCAAATATGTTCCTCAGTCCCTGCAAACAGAAAGTTTATTTAATTGTGTACAAAGCAAAACTCTGCTCAGACAGAATCGCACATAACATCACTCATAAGATTTAATTTGTTCATTGTCAGAGAAACAGAGAAACTGCTGATGTTTTCACTGTACTAAAAAGACTAAGGTCCCTATCTTGGCTCCCTGTTGAATCCCACATATGGCTGAGTTCTGCCTTAGAGAAGAACTGAGCAGTGTGACCTGACAAGCATGGCAATAAATTTCATTGCTGCAACAAATAAAGATTAAATTAACTAAAACCACAAGTGGAAATATTTAAAATAGAGTGAACAGAAGTCAGGTTTACTTAAAACAGTTACATTGATTATTTTTACTGCGTTGGCAAAGCACCTCAAGCTTCAGGGTGTGAAATTACCACATGGTGAAGACAGCTGCATTTCCCTCCTGCTGTATCGAATGGTTGCTGCATGAAAACGTATCAGACCTCATTCTGTCTTATTGCTGTTGCATCATCCACACTTAACTAGGGAGCTAAGAAATAATACAGTATATTGCTCACTAATATGTAAACATTAACTAGGCTGTACTTCAGTATTTCAGTTTTCTTAACCAAAAGCTGAGCTAGTGTGTTATTTAAGCCTGGGGTGAATTACAAAAGTTGAATAGTAAACTAAAAAGGCTTTTAGGAGATGCAAAAAAAAAAAACCATTTCATTAGTACTGCATTTTAATTAATTGGATTCAATACCGGATTAAGAAAAAATCAGCTCAGTGCAAACCATGAGTGAGTGTTGTGTTCTAACTTGTTCTTGCCAAAGAAAAGTAAATTAAGTGTTATTGCATACGTGATTCTGCATATGTGTGAGAATATAATATAATAGAATTATGTGATAGAAAAGGAAGAATTTCTGCACCAAGTCAAGAGAGAGTTGGTGATTACCTGACATGGCGAGATAGTTGATGTCATGCCCAGCTGCAGAGGCGTAACATCCAGTCTGGCCATATCCCGTCAACCGAGCATAGATCAGACGGGGGTTTTCCTTTAACAGCTTCTGTGGCCCGAGGCCCAGCTTCTCCATCACACCTGAGCCATCGAAAGGAAGTCAACCGTATATAATCTGATCAAAAATACTTTCTTCTCATGCTGGTTCTCCAAACATTATCTAATATTTTCACTGCTGGATTTTCCTTCCTAGTCACTGACAAAATTAAACAGTTTCATCTGTTAAATACATACATTGAAATATTAAAACAATATACTAGAACAATAGAACACTTTACATTGAATTATACTCTAGTAAAATGAATGAAACTGTGGATTATTTAAATCCTGAAAGTGAAAAGGAAATCGGTATTCACATACTCAAATATTGTACAGCAGGTGGAATATCTCACGTCTCAGACTGAGCCCTTTGATTCATCAGTATAAACCAGTCTAACCTTTACGATATGGCTCAAGAACCACATCCGACTGGACGCAGAGCTTCCTGAGCAAGTCCACGCCCTTTGTGGTCTTCAGGTTGATGGAGATAGACAGTTTACCCCGTCCCTGTTTGTCCAACGCTGTGGGGACCTTGGTCCGGTCCACTCGAATCACCCTGGCCCCAAAGTCAGCCAGAATCATACCACAGAACGGTGCTGGAGCCAGACCGGCCAGCTCGATAACTCTCACTCCAGCCAGTGCCATGATGAAGGGACTATGAAGACAGGATATTAGAAACACCTCTCAGTGAAATGGAACCAAATGTGACACCAACAGCAAAGAGGTTGTAGGAGGGCTCGCATCAGATTCCTTTTTTATCAGGTAATTGTTGAGTAAATATGACTAGGTTGTTGTCTGTGTGAGGTTTTTTTTTTTGACAAATAATTTTGATGCAATCAATCATTATCATTATCTTCATATAACAACAGCACCATGTTCTGTCTTCAACCTCGGGGGGTGGCTGATTTGATCTCCTAGAGAGGCCCAGTTAGAACCAGAGCTGCAGTAGTAAAGATAATGGTGCATGACTCCTTGAATAGAAAAACCCTTTGATTTTCCTTTGTACTATTTGATGTCTTGCACAGCAAGTTGACCATTTCGACACAGTGCAGCAGCACAGGATGATCAAGCCAAATCCATCATTTAATCATTTATTCTATTAAGTTATAAGTTATATTATATTACTTTGACTGTCTTTTGACTGTTGACACATGTGAGCTCGCAGCTGCAGGAACAGTAACATCTGGACTTTGAGACTGAATAAAGTACGAGTTCTCTGCCAGTGGCCATAGTCCACAGAGACATGCAACATCCCTGCTTGCTACAACTGTCTGGTAAAAGTCGAATAGCAAAATGTTTTGCAAATAGCAAAGCGACACAGTGTTTCAGAGACACCTTGTCCCACCGTCTGGCGTGACTCGCACAACAACAGCTGTTTGTTGTAGTGTTGTTATACATAATAGCAGTTGTTATACATAATAGGAGTTTTGTGTAACTACAGTGCTGTTATGGGCGACTTAACAACATGCCTGCATGTGTAGTTACTCGACATAAGACTGTGTCATAGAGTTGCTTTAACTTACCTTTGATTTGGAGACGGAAACACTATGCGCAGGGTTCTACACACATACACATGCAGTCGCAGCGGGGGTGATTCTGTTGCGTTCACTGATAACACTCTCTTCCGGCCGGCGGATGCTCTCAGCTGTTACACAATAACCAGAACATAAAGGGAGTCTTTCATACATTATAGATCTCTTTCTTTCACACACACACACACACACACACACTATCTTGACTCGATTATTTGACAGGTTGTTTGGTGTGTCAGGAAAAGTTAGGAAATGTAAAACGTGTTTGAGTGATATGAGTGGATACATGCGGGGTAGGTATATTTTTAGTGTAACACCATGCCTCCTCCGGTTCCTCCGACCGAACACCGGAATCGTCTTTCTGTTCAGAAAAAAACCGGGGACTGAGCGGGTCGACCGGCAAGTCCCGCAGCGGACCCCGTCTTCACACCGAAACCTGCTTCTGTCCAAACCGGGCAGTTAACGGTGTGCGCCGGTGCGCAGAAAAAACGAACTCTATTTATAGATAACGCGTTGTTGACCCCAGCGGCGAGACGGTAAAGGGGTTTCTGGGAAATGAAGTCCTTTATGATTCCACCTGAATGGCAGAGCAATGTCAAAGCATATACTGTACTGTACATATATATACAGGGGGTCCTCGAGTTATGTATAGATAGATAG